>CM074509.1:10079548-10232957 GCA_037389245.1 Oryzias sinensis
TATGACTTTCCATCAATCACACCCTTTGGCTTGTCTGTGATTCCTGTTCTCCTTCAAGCCCTCATCCGTGCCCCTTGTGTGTGTTTGAGACAGGTGATGCCTGAAGGATCTCGCAGCTCGTCCTCCCTTGAACGAAGGAGTGAAGGTAAGAAGCCTCACCTTCTCCTTGGTGAGAAATGTTTACGGTAATCAGTCGCCTGAATGCATCCTCGCCTTCCTCTATGTCCAGTTTGACAACACACACACACACACACACACACACACACACACACACACACACACANACACACACACACACACACACACACACACACACACACACACACACACACACACACACATTTGTCAAAAAGGTGACATAGGGCTGCATGGTGGCGCAGTGGCTAATGATCTTGTTTCAGAGCAAGAAGGCCCCGAGTTCAGGTCTCAGCTGGGGGACCTTCAATGGGGGTCCTTTCTGTGTGGAGTTGGCATGTTCTCCCCGTGCATGCGTGAGTTTTCTCCGGGGTCTCTGGCTTCCTCCCACCATCCAAAAACATGCTGCATAGGATAATTGTTTACTCTAAATTGCCTCCTAGGTGTGCATGGGTGCGTGATTTTGGCCCTGCGACAGACTGGTGTCCCCTGCCTCAGCCCACAAGTGGCCGGGATAGGCTCCGGCAGCCCTGTGACCCTGAAAGGGACCAAACAGACGAGAAGATGAATGAAATAAAGGTGAAACAGTCTTGTGAGGTACAACAATTTCACATGGGTCATAATGAGTTATCATAAATGCACATCATTAAAAAATAATGATAAATTCATCATCATCATCATCAAGGCTCTTGCAGAGAGTTAATGCCCCTTTCCGGGGCGTAGAGTGTAGACTGCTGAGCTGATGCTGCCAGTGCCCTTCTGCGGGTGATCTCTGGTTTTAGGTCACCGTTAACCGTCACTATGGATCCCAAGTATGCAAAGCTCTTTACAGGCTCGATGACATCCTTGCCGAGCTGGAGAGGGGGTGGGTCTGGGCCATCACCAACTTGCATGAATTTGGTTTTTGTCCAGTTTACCTTGAGACCATACTTTTTTGCTTCTTTGCTGTAAATGCTTAGAGCATTTTTTAGCTGGCTGAGGGATGTACTGAACAGGATGGTGTCGTCGGCATACTCCAGGTCAGTCAAATGGTAATTGCCAAAAGACACTTCAGGGACTTGCTCGCAGACCCGGGACATCAGCTGATCTATGATGCAGTAAAAAAGATCGTGAGCTGCCACACAGACATGGCGAACATCAATGGAGATGGGAAACCAGTCTGAGTCTTTGCCGTTTACGCGGACACAGCTTTCTGCGTTGCTGTAGAGCAGACCAAACAGAGAAACAATCTTGGGTGGTGCTCCAAGGGTCTTTAGGATATTCCACACTGAGGTATGGCAGACTGTGTCAAATGCAGCCTTTAGATTTATGAACACAATGTAGAGATGGCGATCTTTACGGAATTCATAGGTCTTCTCTATGAGTAGACGGACGGCAGAGATGTGGTCTATTGTCGAGCGGTTGGGCGTAAAGCCAGCCTGCTGGGGACATCGGCTGCTTCTGATGGCTGGGAGAGCACGGTTGAGCAAGGTGAAGAGCTTGCCAGGAATGGAGAGAAGTGTTATGCCTCTATGGTTGTTACAGATCAGCTTATCACCCTTGCCTTTCCAGAGGGGCAGGATAACCCCACTAGTCCAGTCCATTGGAAGCCTCTCTGACTCCCACACCTCATTAAAGATGTTGGTTAGCTACTCGATCATGCCGTCTCCACCTGATTTTATCATCTCAGCGGTTGTGGCACAAATACCAGGAGCTTTGCCGTTCTTAAGATGTTTTAGAGCTGCTTTGACTTCTTGGGATGTAATAAGATCTGTTCTACAAACACTGTTGGGAAGCACTGTTTGCAGCCTCCGGGCTGATGGAGTCGATTGAGGCAGTGCTGTGCTGCAGGAGGTCTTTCCAGCGCTTAAGGCAGTTTTCTTCATTTGTAATAAGTTTGCCATCGGCGTCTTTCACCAGGGCTCTCTTTATGTGTGGGCCACCGCGGGCTTGACGCAACAGATTGAATATGCTGCTTATGTTGTTATTTTGAGATGCAGATTCGAGGCGCTGGGCTTCAGCGTGCCATAACTTCTCCCTGTCCTCAGCTATGGCCGCGTTTGGCTGATGGTTCAGTCGGCGGTACTCTTTCAAGTTAACACGGAGCTGAGCCTCTCGTCGTTCATCAATGATCTTAAAAGTCCTCTCTGATATCCAAGACTTTCTTGGGGGGGGAGCGTCTGAGGACAGTGTGCGCCACCTGGATGACAGTATCCTTGAATGTCCTCCAGTCTGTCACCTTATTAGCAGTGAGGGAGTTTAGTTTTTGGCAGATAGAGGAGCTGAAATCTGTGGCGATGATAGGATTGCTGAGTAGGAAAGAGTTCAGATGGGGCTGAGTATTCCAGAGCTGGTTGGCTCGCAGCTTTAGTTTAATGTGAGCTACCAGCAGGCGATGGTCTGTGTTGCCAAGCTCTGCTCCTCTGTACACACGGCAGCTGGGGATGACGGATTTCCAACGTCGGGATATAAGGATGTGATCCAGTGCCCTCTGAGTTCTGCCGTCCAGGCTGTACCATGTCCAGGTATCACCAAGGCAGAGGTTGCTTTGGTGGCAGAGTAAGAGGAGGTGGTCACCATTGTCATTTGTGAATGTGTAAGCAAAAGTTGTGCCGACTGGAGAGCCGGTGGACTGGGCGTTGTAGAATATAGTGGCATTGGCATCAGTAAAGATGATGGGGATGTTGTGTGCTGGAATTTGGCTAATGGTCAAATAACTCATCTTTTATATCTACATCTGCAACATTTGTGGTGGCATAGGCAACTATTCTTGTCATCTTGCCATGTTTATGTAGGAATGGGTAGGGGTATTCTGTCGCTTAGGGTTGTCCAGTTGAGTAGGGATTTCCTGATGTCCTTTGGGATGGTAAGTGCCACACCATAAAGGCCTGTCGGTTTTGCAGGGCCACTCCAGATATAGCAATGGTCGCCGGCAGTCAATTCGCCAGTACCTGACCATCGTACTTCACAGAGTCCAGACAAACATAGACCCACAGCTTGTCTAAACCCTTTAAGGTGGCAGCCCCACTATCTGACTATCCTGCGGAGTAAACACACCTTATAACTGTCTTTGACTTGCATGGCGCATTTCTAACTTCCTCAAAGGCCTAAAGCATTTTACAGTCACAGTTCCATTTACCCATTCACACACATATTCACACACTGATGGCCGCTCAGCTACTGAACATTGGCATCAACCTAGACAGGGGCAATGTGGAGTTTAGTGTCTGCACAAAAACACTTGACACATGGGCAGGAAAGGCAGGAACTGAACCTGTAATCTTACAATCAGAGGTTGACTGTGCCTACCTGTGCACCACGGCAGTCTTCTGATGCGTTCCGTGTGAATACAGTTTCACAGCTCTCATACGTGTCTTGTATATTTTAAATCTTCTTCTCCTCCAAACTTAACTTCATACAAAACCACAGGCAGGCCCTCGCTTTGGATCCTCTAAAAGGCATTTTCTAAATCAGGGGTCTGCAACCCTTAACACTCAAAGAGCCATTCATGCTGGTTCCTCACTGACCAAAACCAAGCAGAAGCACAAAACCTTACTTCACTCTTTCTTTATACGTATGTCACTTTAACTTTGATGATAAACATTTGAACTATTGGGTTATAGGTATGACTGAAAACATAGAAATATAAAGGAAAAATAGTTTTTTTTTGTCTCAGTAAAAATGAAGTTTCTGCTTTTGACAGAGTCCCTTAAAGAATAAGACATCCTGTACCTCACAGGATCATCTCCTTGGAGAAAATGTACTTCAATGGACCCAATTTTAAACAATGAAAGTAAAAAAAAGAATCTGTTTTTTAAGCTACAATTTAAGGCCCAGTTTATACGGAAAGGGATTTGAAATTGCTCTTGTCACATTGATCAAAAGGCCATGGGATGAAAATCACCCAATCACTGCAGAAAATGACACCAGCTTATGATGTCATTGGGATTAGAATTTGCCCCAATTTGGGGTAAAAGATTAAATGTTTATTAAGTTGTTTTTTATGCATTTAAACACTATGGATGCACTTGCATTGACAGAGTTGTATGTTATTGTGTCACCATTCCATTTGTCTTTGATTGGATGTTTCTTGAAATGAAATGAAAACAAAGCAACTACTTGAATGAAAAAAAGCAACTACTTGCTTCATAATATTATAACATAGGTGACTGTAGACAAAAGACCACAAAAAAGAACATTACATAAAACAAAAGATAACAAAAACATTCATTCATTTTCTAAGCCGTTTGTTCCCTTTTGGGGAAAGGATTTCATTCTTTGGGTCCCTTTTGCTGAAGCCACTTGTGGGTGAAGGCTGGGGACAGTCTGGACAGGTCCCCAGTCTGTTGCAGGGCCACAATCACCTACCCATGCACTCACACCTATGGACATTTAGAGTAACTAATGAACCTATGAAGCATATTTGTGGAGCTGGGAGTCCCTGGAGAAACCCCACGCATGCACGGGGGGAACATGCAAACTCCACACAGAAAGGTCCCTTTTGGTGAACTGTTTCCTAGCTGGGACTTGAACCAGGGACCTTCTTACAGTGAGGCAAGAGCGCCAACCACTGCGCCACTGTCCATTAATAGAGTAATTTAGACGCTGTGTCAGTGTAAGTAAGAAAAAAAAACTTTTTTATGCATTTTTTTAAAGAGTGAGGTGTAATGGCATATTAATAATAGAATAGCAAAAGTTAAACAAGATACTTCCAGTACAGTACAAAGTATTAAACAAAGAGCTGCAGTGCAACACCTCTACATATCAGAGGAACAAATGACTTCATCTTCCTCTTGTTTCCATGACTGCAGGAAGAGACATATTGTGCAGATGACAGGTGTTAGAGAGTGTGGTGGACTGAGCAGTAGAAGGCAAGGACAGCAAACAATTTTTTCAAAAATATTTAAATTTATTTTTCAAAATGTGTAAATGGGCAAAAATGGGCCCTTAAAAGAGGTCCAAGTAACAAAATTAACTCAAGCTTTTAAATGTAACAAAGGACAACTGAACAGACAAACCAACATAATTAAACTGACCTCCCTAATTGAAAACACAAGGGAACATATATAGTGGCTGATCAAACCAACTAGACACACAGGGGGGAACTTAAAAAGACTAAGACAAAATACAGAGAACAAACTAAACTAATGTCCAACATGTGATAAATTAACATACACAATGAATGAAACTAAGTACCGTCAAAATGGAAACTAAAGTAAAGAAACACAAAAAGAGTTCCTTGTCCACTGGGTGATGGTTCAGTCCAATTAGCTGCCTGCTGAATATAAGGCATCTGCTGACTGGCATGCATTGTTGTGTCAGGCCTGACTTGATGGTTCCAGCAGCAGATGGCAGTAGCAGCAGCAATGGTTCCCTTTAGCACTGGTAACTCAAAGCATAACATCAAATTAATAAAGCAAATTATAATAAAGTAAACTGAAACATGTTAATACATTTTATTATCAAATGTGCGTTACCTTTGAAAAAGAAATCTAAAAGTATATGCAAACAAATAAAGTGAACAGATATGTAGGGTGTGGTGCAGGAGGTTACTGCCCTGATGGTGTGGCAGCATAGGCAGCCATCACAGAGAGGTTATTTTAATTACATGCATTATATTATTAAAAGATTGCAGATGTTTTTGAAAACATTGTTTCAGAAACTGCCTTTAAAAGCTGAAAAACATTATTAGTTGGCATTAGCTGGAAGATCTTCTTCACTTCCAGGATCTTTGGGCTGCTGTTGCTTCACTCCAGTCATCATGAAGTCTTCTTCTGAACCAATAGATAAATGCTCACCCTTCTTCTCATATTTCCACTTTTAAATTCACTTTCATATCAATTTTACATTTCCTTTCTTAACTTTCTAAACGGTTTTATTGGCTCTCCTTCACCCTGTTCTCCAGCTGGAACAATAGTTTAGCATGATGTGACCCTTGACCTCCATCAGCGTCTATAGACTCCTGGGTTTATTCATCTGTGGTCTGAGCTTGTTTCACTCATGCAAGACGCCATGGACCCAGAATCTAACCACCAAAGATTTATGGACATATTTATTAGGTCTTTCTTTCTCTATAAAGATCTCTCTTTATTGAAAATAGACACTAAACAGGCTCAAAACTGGCATGTAGTGAGTACAGGAAATGAACAAACACAGCATTTCCTCTGTTCTCACACTTCAGACAGGAAAAAGAAAGACTTTCTTTTTATGATACTAAACTGATGAACTATTGAGCTTTATCTTCAAATATAAAGACATCAATTTTTTTTCTTTTGTTTCATTTTTAACTTCAGAAACTTAATTTTATATTTTTTAATCCGTGATTCATCCTTTCACTCTGACATCACTCACAGATGTACTGACACTAAAAATATTAAGTGGGTGGAGCCAAGAATTTCTTTTCTATTTAGTCTTCATCAAAGAGGAAATGAACATTTACAGCGAGAAACCAACAAACTAAGAATGACTCTACTGCTGGAATTAATCCTTATTTTCATGCTTCAGTCTGGAGGTAATATTTATTTTTATGTTTTGTAAAATATTTCTTACTTTAACTTTAAAACTGTTGTTTACTACTTATAGTGGGTCAATTTTTAAAATTACATGATTTTTTTTGTTTATAAAAAGGTGTTTTTTCTAAAAGTAGGTTATTAAAATGATAAAGTTGGTTAAGTATTATTAGTTTTGTTTTTGATAAAAAAAAATTATATTTTAGAATTTCTTCAGAAGAAAAAAAAACTTTGGTGTAATTGTTTTTGTAAACAGAACTTTTAATAAAAAATAAATAGGCAATTCAGTTAAAAAAGTTCCATTTGCTGCAAAATTGCATATTTGAATTCTGACAGTTGAAGCTGTGAAGATGGTGAAGAATGTTAACACAGAGAAGAAAAGTTAAAAAGTTGAAATATTTATTAAAACTGAACTAACTTCTTTAAACTAAAATCACTTTTGGTATTTTAACTGTAAAACTGCACTAAATGGTAATAAAGATGAAAAGAATCTGTTTTGTTGAATAAAGAAATAATTAAGGAGGAGAATAAAGGAAGACTTTCAAGAACACAAATAATAACGCTACAGATTTAAAACATGGATTGACTGGCCTCATATCTTAGCACTAAACACATTTACTTTTAAGGATTTGAGGTTTCTCTTCATTTATGGTTTAAATTAAATCAAGGTTAGAAAAAAAAAACAAATGTTTGCAAACTACTGTAGTTTTTAATGGCTTAAAGGTTGTAAATAATCTAATTGTTGGTTTGTTTGTAGCTGTTTCTTTCCATTTCTAAAAGCACAAACTAATAATTTGAAAAGAGACCAAATATTTGAAATACCATCAGTTACAGGAAAAAATAAATACTTCATCTGAATATACAATTCTATTCAGCCAGTAGTCTGTCCCCCACTACCTCTTCCAGATTGGCAGGCTTGAAGCCAATAACAGACCCTGCTTTTCTAATGAGTTTGTTCAGTCTGTTGGCGTCCTTTGCTTTGATGCCAGCACCTCAGCACACTACAGCAAAGAAGATGGTGCTCGCCATGACAGACTGGTAGAACATGTGGAGCATCCTACTGCAAACATTGAAGGACCTGAGTCTCCTCAGGAAATGAAGTCTGCTCGTGCCCTTCTTGTAAACCGCCTCAGTGTTTGTGGACCAGTCCAGTTTATCGTCTAGATGTACACCCAGGAACTTGTAGGACGAGACAATTTCCACATCCGTCCCACCGATACAGACTGGGGAGGGCGGTGGCTTTCTCCTGCTAAAGTCAATCACCATCTCTTTTGTCTTAGCCACGTTTAGCTGCAGTACTTCTGGAGGTGACAGAGCTCAGAGTGGTACTGGAAGTCAGCTGTGTATGTGGTGAGTAAGAAGGGGGACAGCACGGTTCCCTGAGGGGCTCCTGTGTTGCTTATCAGGGTGTCAGACACACAGCTCTGCAGTCTCACAAACTGAGGTCGATATGTCAGGTATTCCTCAATCCACAAGACCAGGGGGGCATCCACCTGCATCTTCCCCAACTTCTCCCTCATCAGTCTCGGCTGGATGGTATTGAAGGCTGAAGAGAAGTCAAAGAACATGATCCTCACTGTGGTGTTTGGCTTTTCCAGGGAGGAGTATGCCCTCTGCAGCAGGTATATAAGTGCATCCTTCACTCCAGCCTTGGGTTGGTATGCAAACTGCAAAGGGTCTCGGAAGGGGCTCACCAGGGGTCTGGGATGTGAAAGCACCAGCCGCTCCATGACCTTCATAACATGGGAGGTCAGCGCTATAGGCCTGTAGTCACTAGGGGCCTCAGGATGGTTTTTCTTTGGCACCGGGACGAGGCAGGAAGTCTTCCACAGCACTGGGATCCTCTGAAGGGTAAGGCTCAGGTTGTACAGGTGCTGAAGTACACCACATAGCTGGCTGGAGCAGTTCTTGAGTACCCGGGGACTGATGAGGGAGGGGGAGCTGGAATCAAACCGGTTGAAGAATTTGTTCGGCTCATTGGCTTGATCCACATTTCCTTCGGCTGCAGATTTTCCCTTCCTCTGAAGGCCAGGGATCGCTCTCATCCCACTCCACACATCCCTAGTCTGGTTTCTCTGTAGTCTCTCCTCCAGCTTCCTCCCAGAGGCGTCTTTACACTCCTTCAGGCTGCGTTTCAGCTCCTTCTGGACTCTGATGAGCTCCACGTGGCCCCCAGCCATGAAGGCCCTCTTCTTCTCATTCAGCTCACAAGTAACCCAGGGTTTGTTGTTAGGGTAACATCGCACCCTCTTGGACGGGATGGTGTTGTCCGTGCAGAATTTAATGTAATCCGAGACACAGTCTGTTAGTCTATCCAGATCGTCACCATGAGTTTCATACAGAACAGACCAGTCTGTGGTTTCCAGGTCATCACACAGGCTTTCCGTGGCACCGTCAGACCATTTTGTAACAGTCCTCACAGTGACTGGTTTCAATGATTCTGTTTGTGATTCTGATTGTAATTTTCTGTTCCTTCTTGTTTCTTCTGCAGGTTTCAGTTTGAAATTGGAGACAATCTATAAAAGAGTTGGAGAGGACGTCTATTTACCGTGTAATGTTAATAGATCCTCTGACTATGATGTTCAATGGTTGATCTACAGACGTGGAAAACCTGGTTTTGAACTAATAAGCTGCAAAGAAAATGTTGTCCAGAGTTCAGTTAGAGCTTCCAGGCTGAGTGTGAGCAGAAACTGCTCCCTGCTCATCACAAACATCACTGATGAAGATGCTGATCTATACGTCTGTCGGCTCGGAAACAATAACCACAATGACGCATATGTGTTCCTTACTATTTTGAGCAGTAAGTATTTTAACTTCAGTAATTCTGATTACATGAATTTCAACATTCTGATCTGATCCAAAATAAGCTCAAATCCTGAAGAGACTCTGACATGTGAACTCATTGAATCATTTAGGTTGGAAAAAGGTCAAACTGCTGACAAAGCATGTTTAGTGTGAGAGATGTGAGAGAGTCGACTCATGGGAGAAAATATCATTACATGTTTCATTCTTTAGATAGTAAATAGGTTGAATTGATGAATCCATAAACAGTAAAGATCAATGTCTCTGATTATCACTGATTAATGAGTTGAACAGAGAGTTTGAGAGTTTCCTGTTTAGTTTAACTTGATAAACGTCAGATCAGTTTGATTGATTTTAGTAAAAACTGTAAATGTGTCACACGTTAAAAATGTTAAATAGAAAAATCAATTATGGACAAAAAGAATAGACTGAAAACTATTTTCTATTGTTTGCTTTTCTATAGACTCTTCATCTCCTTCAGATGTTTATGGAAGAGTCAACCTAACATGCTCATTAAAGAGTTTTTGTGGACCAGAAGATATCTGTGATGAAAACAGCTTCATCTGGATGGATGAGACAGGATCTCAACTGTCTGGTAAAAATCCAGAGTTTGAGGTTAAAAAACAAACAAACTGTGATTCTGTTCTGACTGTGAAACATCAGAGTGGAAACAACAAAAGATTCACCTGCAAGTATGTTAAAGATGAAGAAGTGAAGATAGATGTTGTCTATGTTCTAACAGGTAAGACATTTTGAAGGATCTTAGTTTATAATTGTGTTTTATCAAATCATATTTTAATCACATATTTGTTCACAGTTTAGAAAACAAAAACACATTCTGTTCTTTTCAGTGATTCCTGTGAATCTTTGCTCTGTCAGGATTTTCTGATTCAAACAAAAACAAAAGTTTACACATCACTGTGGATCATTTTAAAACACATTCAATGTCAATCAAAAATATCTATTTTTAACTTTTCAATATAAATGTCAGATTTTTTGTTTTTAACAAACTATCAAGAAAATGAAGTGAAGTAAAAACTAAAACTTTGAACAGTAACTCATTTATGTTGGTTGTTATATATTGATTGATTATATTGATAATCATTTTATATATTCAATCATTTAATGTAATCATCACAGAAGAAGAAAAAGATAAAAATTAAATCAAAAATATCTGTTGAATCAGGTATTTATTACAAATTATTACAAATTGAAGCAAACATTTAATTCAATAAAACACTTCATTTTAAGCAGGTTTAATACGTTAAATAACAGAACCTGTTTGGAGTTTATTTTAGAAAAAGATAAATTACAACCAAGCAGCAGTTTTAGAGGAACATGTGACTTTCAAGATTTTCTGCTTTTTTGATCAACAATAAGAAAAAAATGAAAACCTCAAAAAATAAAACTCAGCAGTAGAACAAGTTTGTTGTACAAATGTTAACCTTACCTGACTTTGATTCTCTAGATTGAATTGTTGGTTTAGACATTATGATGATTACATATATTTAACCAAAGGTAGATGTGGAGAGTTGCTTTGTTCTTTTTTTTTTGTTGTTGAATTTTTTCATTTGTTGTTTTCTGCAGATGTCGTATGAGTCAGTTGTGTTGTTGTGTGAATCTCTGCTGATCCTGCAAGTTCTTTGTTGTTTTAACAGTGTTGTGGCTCAACGATTAGAGTGTTGCTTGTTGGTTGTTCTGCAGCTCTGCTGCTTTTTGCTCCATGAAAGACTGACGTATGATCTGCTAGAAAGACCAGCTTTAGGTGGTCTGCAGGTGAATTATGGGTTATACAGGTTTAGGGGGCAGTGAGCTCTCTAGGTTCTACTTGATCACTTGCTGTGAGGCTGTGGAAGAAGTTTTCACCTTTGATGGTTGGAAAGAAGATGACATCCAACACTCATGAGAAGTGTTTTGGAAGAAAGAAGTTTTCAAAAAAAATCTGAGAACAGTGAGGTTTTTGATGAGCTGGTTTTCTCAAGACAATCCCTTTAACCCTTGTGCTATCTTAGAGGACCCCACCCTTACATTGACGTGTTCTCCCTACCATGACAAAGGTGGATAAAGGTGGAAAGATTTCATGTAATCCATGGACACCAGTGAGGTTTACAAATCATTGAAGAAAAAAGGTTCAGTGTCACTGTCTTGTGGGTCTAGAATCTAGATGACCCCACTCCCAATGTTAAAGTGCCTAAAATAGCACAAGGATTAACTTAAAATATTTTTTAATTCTTGTTCTGTCAGTCTTTTGACTTTGTCAGCCATGTTTGATTGTATAAAGTTCATGTTTGCTAAGAAACTTCAAAGAAATGTTTACCATTAAAAGCATTTTTTGACTCATCTTTTTACGTTAGGATGAAGAAAACCTTCTTGAATGGATCTGAGTTAAAGATATCTTTGTACAGAGGAAATAAAACTTCCTTGAGGAGAACTAAAAACTGTTACGGTCAGGTAGAGGAGAAAACCCAGACGCAGGCAGGAACAACTCAAACCAGATGGAATTCCAAAGGAAGGGCTTTAATGCCAGAGGGAAACACAAGCTTGAAGGCTCAAGAACAGAATACGCTCCGACACTGAGCACAGAAACAAACACACCTTAAATAGGCAGACAGAAAATCAACAGATATGCAGGACAGCTGAGCAGGAGTCAGGCCTACACATAACATAACCCCCCCCCGCTAAGACCGGCTACCAGACGGACGAGGGCGAGGCTGATCAGGGTAGTCACGATGGAAGCGAGAGATGAGGGACGGATCAACGATGTAACGGCCAGGGATCCACTGACGATCCGCCGGTCCATACCCCTCCCAATCGACCAAGTACTGCAGACCCCGACCCACCCGTCTGGAATCGAGGAGGGACTTGACTGTATAAACTGGATCACCATCCACGATACGAGGGCCAGGAGGAGAAGCTGGAGCAGGCTGTAGGGGAGAGTCCCTGGCAGGCTTAATCTTGCTAACGTGGAACACCGGGTGGATCCTCAGGGAGCGAGGCAGTTCCAGCTCCACAGCCACAGGATTGATGACCTTGGAGATGGTGTAGGGACTGATGTAGCGGGGTTGTAGCTTTCTGGACCCTCCCTTCAAAGGAACATTGGCTGAGGAGAGCCACACTCTGTCCCCCACCTTGTACTCCGGAGCTGCGGACCTCCGACGATTGGCTACAGCCGTGAACCGCTCCTGGTTCTGCAGAAGCTTCAGTCTGTACCTGCTCCAGGTGCGACGACAGCGTCTCAAAAAGGCAGCGGGACCAGAAGAGGCAGCCAATTGTTCCTGGTGGGGAAACAAAGGGGGTTGATACCCATAGGCAGCTTGGAATGGGGAGTATCCGGAAGTGTTTATTAGGGAGTTGTGGGAATACTCAGCCCATGGGAGCTGAGACGACCAGGTTCTGGGGTTCTTGCTGCACAAGGCTCGAAGTGTTGTCTCCAAATCCTGGTTGTACCGCTCTACCTGGCCGTTAGTCTGAGGATGGAAACCAGAACTCAGACTGACCTTGATCCCGAGGAGGCAGCAAAACTCCCTCCAGAAGGCAGCAACGAATTGAGGCCCACGATCTGAGGTGATGTTCTGAGGAAGACCGTGCAGGCGGAACAAATGCTGGGAAACTAGTACCGCTAGTTCCTTTGCAGATGGGAGTTTCCTCAGAGGTATGGCATGCACTAGTTTGGAGAAACGGTCAATGAGGGTGAGTATGACTGTTTTACCTCTGGAGTTGGGTAGACCGGTGACAAAGTCCATGGCTACGTGGGACCAAGGTCTAGACGGCACAGGTAGAGGGTGGAGTAAACCAGCAGGCGGGGTCCTTGGGATCTTGACACTGGCACAAACAGGACAAGCCGCCACAAAAGCCCTTATGTCGGAGGACATAGAGGGCCACCAAAAACGCTGGGCCACAAGAAAGCCGGTCCTGGTCACTCCGGGATGACAAGCCAGTCTGGAGGAGTGCCCCCACTTTAGGACCAAGGTGCGCAGAGAAGGAGGAACAAACAGGCATCCGTCTGGACAGCCAGCTGGTACAGTGGCGGGGTCAGAAACAGCCGCCTTAACCCTCCGCTCCAGAGACCAGCGTGTGGCTCCCAACACCAGGTGGGAAGGGATGATGGTGGTGGTAACAGCAGGAGACCCAGACTCCTCCTCCTGCTGGAACTGGCGTGAGAGAGCGTCCGGCTTGAGGTTCCTGCTGCCAGGACGGTAGGACAGACAGAAATTGAACCTGTCAAAGAAGAGGGCCCACCTCGCTTGACGAGGGTTAAGACGCTTGGCAGTCCTGACATACTCCAAGTTCTTATGATCAGTCCAGACCAAGAACGGCTGCGCAGCCCCCTCCAACCAATGACGCCACTCCTCCAAAGCCAGTTTTACTGCCAGGAGTTCTCTGTTCCCTATGTCGTAGTTTCTCTCCGCAGGAGTGAGCTTGCGGGAGAAATACGCGCAGGGATGAACCTTATTATCGAACGCTCTCTGCGATAACACAGCCCCCACCCCAGACTCAGATGCATCCACCTCTACGATGAATTGCTTAGAGGGATCAGGCTGAGACAGAATAGGGGCTGTAGAGAAACGTCGCTTCAGCTCGGTGAACGTCTTGTCGGCCCCCTCATCCCAGACAAAACGTACCTTAGCCGATGTGAGCTTATGGAGGGGTGCAGCAACGCCACTGAAGCCTCGGATGAAGCGTCTATAAAAGTTGGCGAACCCGAGAAAGCGCTGGAGCTGTTTCCGTCCAGAAGGAACAGGCCGTTCCAGAACGGCTTTGACCTTGGCGCTGTCCATCTGGACGCCTCCGGGAGAAACCACATGACCAAGGAAGCGAGTCTGCTTGGTGTGGAACTCGCACTTCTCGGCTTTACAGTAAAGCTGGTTCTCTAGTAGGCGCTGGAGGACGGTTCTGACGTGCTGCACATGGGTGTCGAGATCTGGAGAGAAGATCAGGATGTCATCGAGATAAACAAAGACAAACTTGTTTATCATGTCTTTCAGGACATCATTAATCAAACACTGGAAGACCGCTGGAGCATTAGTGAGGCCGAAGGGCATAACCAGGTACTCGAAATGTCCGCTCGGAGTGTTGAAGGCAGTCTTCCACTCATCCCCCTCTCGTATGCGGACCAGATGATATGCACTCCTGAGATCCAATCTAGAAAAAACTGAAGCCCCGCTCAAAAGGTCAAACGCTGTCAGTAACAGAGGAAGGGGATAAGTATTTCGCACCGTAATATTGTTCAAACCCCTGTAATCGATGCAGGGTCGCAGTCCTCCATCACGCTTTCCCACAAAGAAGAACCCAGCCCCGGCGGGAGAGGAGGAAGGTCGAATGATCCCGGCCTGTAGACTCTCCTGCAGGTAATTGTCCATAGCCTCCCGCTCAGGTGGAGACAGGGGGTAAATATGGCCTTTAGGCGGTTGGGTTCCGGGCAAAAGGTCAATGGCACAATCATAAGGGCGGTGGGGGGGAAGGGATTTAGCTCTAAACTTACAGAAAACAGTGCATAGATCATGGTAAACCGGGGGAACATTGTTGAGATCCGGCGGGTCAGGACACCGCTGTGCTGTAACAGGACTACGAAATGCAGCAGAAGAAAGACAGTTGAGTAAACAAAAGGGACTCCATGACAAAACCCGTCCGGTAGACCAGTCAATATGAGGGGTATGTCTGCATAACCACGGAAAACCCAAAATCACTTGAGGCTTCAGAGACTCCACAACATAGAAACTCATCCGTTCAGTGTGGTTTCCGGACACAGACACAGAAATGTTAACAGTACGACATGACACCTTATGGATAACAGACCCATTTATGGCATGAATGACTAACACAGGTGATAAAGACTCAACAGGGATTTTAAGTTTGTTCACCACCTCCTGAGAGATTAAGTCACCATCGGAGCCAGAGTCAATTAGAGTCTCAAACTCCTCCTGAGCTCCTGCATGGGTCACCAAGACCTTGGTAGAGGGCCGTGAGGGAGAAGAAAAAGAAGAATTGCGGCTCACCAGTTCCCTCACTGCTGATGAACCCTGGAGTTTACCGGGCAGTCGCGCACAGAGTGTCCAGACTGTCCACAGTATAAGCAAAGGCCTCCTCTCAAGCGGCGCCTTCGTTCTGCAGGAGTGAGACGGCCGGCTCCCAGCTGCATGGGCTCCGCAGGAGGAAGAAAACCCCGTCGTGGAGTGTCGGACTGGAGTGGTGGATCCTCCTCATGCAGCGGTGAGCGAAAACCTGTGTTGCCGTGACGCTCACGGCCCCGCTCCCGCATCCGGCGGTCAATACGCACCGAGAGGTCGATCAGTTCCTCCAGATCCTCTGGAATCTCCCTAGCCGCTAGCTCGTCCTTGAGTCCGTCGGAGAGACCCCGGAGAAAAACATCCACCAATGCTTCATCCGGCCAGCGAGTGCTGGCAGCCAGGGTCCGGAACTCCACTGCATAGTCCGAGACGCTGCGAGCCCCTTGCTGGAGGCGGAGGAGTTCTGAGGCCGCAGCTCGATGAGGAGTAGAGGGATCGAAGACGGTGAGGAGTTGAGTGGAAAAAACACGGAAAGAGCGGCACATCTCAGCTCCGCGCTCCCACTCCGCTAACCCCCACCGTTTGGCTCGGCCCGTCAGGTAACTTAGAGCAAAAGCCACCTTGCTCTGTTCAGACGGGAACTCGCTCGGGTTGAAATCGAAATGAAGGCGACAGGAGGTGATGAACGCCCGGCAGTCCTCAGGCGTGCCATCAAACGGCTCCGGATGACCCAGTCGGGTTTGGCGAGGTGGAGACGAGAGGACATGCTCCAGCTTGGAGAGACGCTCATGGAGCTGTTGCATGCCGGACATGTAACCACGCATCTCACGAGCCAGGACAGATAGCTCATCGCCGGTAGCAGAACTCCCCTCGGAGGAAGAACCTGGTAAGTCCCTTAAGTCAGACCTTCCTGCTGGGTTGGACATGGTCGGAGCGTAATGTTACGGTCAGGTAGAGGAGAAAACCCAGACGCAGGCAGGAACAACTCAAACCAGATGGAATTCCAAAGGAAGGGCTTTAATGCCAGAGGGAAACACAAGCTTGAAGGCTCAAGAACAGAATACGCTCCGACACTGAGCACAGAAACAAACACACCTTAAATAGGCAGTCAGAAAATCAACAGATATGCAGGACAGCTGAGCAGGAGTCAGGCCTACACATAACAAAAACTTTGTGTCTCTGTAACCCTTATGCTATCCCAGGCACTTTAACATTGGGAGTTGGGTCATCTAGACCAGTGTTTTTCAACCAGTGTGCCCCGGCACACTAGTGTGCCGTGAGAGATGATCAGTGTGCAGTGTGGAGTGTGGGAAATTACCCTCATTCACTGATCTAAAAACATTTTCTATCTCCAGGACATCAGCTCTGTGTTCATCCAAACAAACCCTGATAAAACACTGAGAAGTTAGGAATATGAAAGATCCTAAAATTCTTTGTGTTTATTTGATTCTATTAAAGACATTTTGATAAGAATGACGGTACCGCGATTTAGCCGCAGCTTAAGCTCTGTTTTAGGAAAAGTCCCGCCCCTCTAACTGTCTCCACCAATCATTCTTGGAGTCTTAATCACACGTCATCAGTCTGACCAATCAGAAGTGGTTAAAGTTTTCACTTCCTTGTTTCAATTTAGCTCATAAGTCTCTCAGTTCTAACAAAAGTACTAGCTAAAGCTCGTCTTTAGCTTTCCACAGAATCTGGTCTCAGACCGTGGAACAAGTGAACAAAACAATGACGCTCAGAGACCCTTGTCTGTCTGCGGTCGGCGGATTTTTCCACTACATCTCCCATGGTGCATTGGGTTAAAGTGACAGCGTCTTAGCGCACAATGAGTCTCTCCTCTTAACGTCTTAAAACAACAACGAACACACATCATACAGTTTTTGAATCTTCTAACTTAACTTTTATTACATCTTTATCCACAAAGACAAAGTTTTGAATGTATAATCCATACATATATATTTAGGTGATGTTGGTAAATCTTTTGTCTGCAGATCTTTCTGGTCACAACTTCATCATCATCGTTGGAGCCATGATGAAGCTGGTGTTGATGTTTGTGGGTCTGGTTGCTGCTCTGGTCTACATGTACAGGAGGAGAACCAAAGGAAATGAGGACCAGAGAACTAGAACAAGTACTTTCACTCTTTTACTCTTCATCATCTTCTGATGTGGATGATGTCATTTCCTGTTTCTCTCTACTTATATCAATAACTGAAGGTGGAATCAGAAAGATTTGATTTTTAAAAACTGCTTGATCTTCTAATTTGTGTTTCTACAGGAAGAACCATTGAGGAAGATGATGAAGACGCCCTGTGAAGAAGAGATGTAGGAAAGTCCTTTTGCAGAAAAAAATATTATACAATTTTTCTTTTCAATTTGTTAACAGTTTTATTACATTATTGCAGAAACATTCAGTTTGCTGATTGTTTTTTTTCTATTATTAGATTTTTTATTCTGTTCTGACATTAAAGTCGATGCAGATGCAAAATTCTCTGTTGGAACTTTTTAAAAAATGTAACATTGCATCTTTAGCTCCAGTGTTTACATTTTTGGAGCTTTTTACTCTCTTTAGCTTAAGAACATATTGTTTACATTTCTATTCTGCATTACAAGAAATTATGTTGTTTATCATTTGTGATGTTTTGTTCTGTTGCATAAAATATTTACAGCATTTAAAATGAAGTTCTCTGTTGGAGGTTTTTCTTTTTCTTTTTTTCTAATTGTGGCCAAATAAAAAAGTCTTTTATTCCAGTGGATGGTGTCTGGTAGCAGAAACTGTAAATAGCTGAGTTCCTCTCAAAGGCAGCAAGTTTCAGGACAGTAAATGAACTTATGGGTGGAAAGGTTTTGTTGTAGTTTCACGGGATGCAGCGAGAGTAGAATGGTGAATTAACGCCAGCTGTTGCTAGGCTTCAGGAATTTTCTGACTTAAAGCAAACAGAAATTTTTCAAAGACTTACAGCTGTTTTGAGCAAATTCTCTGGAACTTCATTCTACTCTTCAAAGCCTTTCTTCAGTGAGTCTCACTTGCAAATATTTCCTGTCATTCACAAAAATCACAAATATTTTGCATTTCATTGTTGCACTAATGGCTTATTACAAAGGACACAATCAAGACTTTTCTGGTCAGAACGTCACTCAGAACCCCCACAGTGTTGGAAATCTCTGCAGTGCTCACAGACATTTTACCAACAATCAGGGACATTACGATCCCAAACCCAATGTGTATAACCAACATGGGCAGCCACAGTCCAAAATAGAAGTCACTAATCGAACATTAAGGACTCAGTTCTCTAATCAGATCTCAATCATCGCCAACCTGAGACTTCAATTACAACGGATTACGGACGAGAGTGAGATGATCTGTCAAAAAATGGAAGAGGTGGAGGAAACCCTCTTACCAGAAGATCCCGAGTTGGAAGAAAAAATCCTCCAACTGGAAAAGGAGAACAAACAACTTCGAAATCAAAACGAAGAACTATGCCAACATCTCAAAACTTCTTATTACCGCAAGACATCCTTGAAATAATGGAAGAGGAGGAAAAGTGGATAAGGAATGTTTCGCATCCCCCAAGGAACTGCTGACGGTAAATTAATTATGCAACTTTTTTTGCGAGAGGGAAAATTAATTAATTAATTACGGCATAGAATGAGCGATGTTTAAGTAGAAAATGAAAAAGCTTTTCGGGGGATTGATTTTTAATTTTATTTTTGAGTCCGTTGTTGCAGTTACATTGTGAAAATGAAAAAGCATTTCTGTTCATCCATTTTATTTGTCAAATTAGATATTTCTAATTAAATTTTGCTACACTTTTACTAGTTAACTTTTTGAAAATGAAATGTTAAATACCATTTTTTTTTCATTTTAATTAAGTGACAATTTGAGTTGTGTTGAAGAAGAAAAAAAAGCCATTTGGCGGATTGATTGTTCATCTTATTTTTTGGGTCAACGGCTGCAGCTTCTTTTTGAAAATGAAGACAAATTTCCAGTATTGATTTTTATTTTGAATTATGAGACACATATGCTTCCATATATTGCAAGGTTCAAGACTTAAAGCATCCATTCTAACTTGGAACACTAGTGACATCTGGTGGCGACATGCAGACATAACATCACATTTGTTTTTCGTCTGAAAAATTTTTAGGGATTAAATTTTTTTTTAAAGTAAATTTATAAATTTGTTTTGGGGGAAATTAAAATTAAATATATCTTTTTTTTAAATCTCAATCATTACTAGACAAAAACGTGACGTTAATTCTTTGTTTAATTGGGAAATATGGGTGGATGGATGGTGTAAAGAATAAAACATGAAGAAAAGGCAATTATAAAACATATCAACACAAGTTGAAAAGGAAACTTTCTGCTGATTATTGGAAATTGTTAATTTTATGTAGAACAACTTCCAGAATCATTGACTTTTTCCCCCCAATAAACTTTATAGCACATTTTTCAGTTTGCAGAAATTCACATTCATTTGTGCAATAAAGAAACAATTACAAATATCAAACACACATATATAACCAAACAACAATGATAAAAATAGGCCCTGTGTGCAGAATCTGTGACTGCCACATTCTTTTTCGACCTGTTATTTGTATATGTATGTCTATATTTCTCTGGAAACTCCAAAGTAAATTCGGATGATTTTACCATGAATGTTGAAAAGTTAGACTGGTATTTATTTTAATTATTTTGGAAACAGAAATGTTGAATTATGTTCTGGAATATATGCTAGTTTAGATTTGATGAGGATTTATTAAGATTGGGCCAACTTTTACTAAGATTGTATTCTTATTTGTTCATATTTTGTTCTAAAACATGTCGTTTCCACTTAGACACTATATAGTTGTCACGGTAATCAAAATAAACAATTAGGAACAGAAATCTATAGAACTGGCAAAATAATACCTGTTATTGGACTGACTAACATTCAATTTTAAGTTATTCTATCTATCTTTAAGCTTATTTTCCCTGTTGAATGCATCGAGTGGAATTCCTTGTATCCAGATTTTTATTTCTTTTTATAATAACTCTTGGCAAACATTACTTGATGGATGGACAGTTCACTTTCCAGTGATTTTCTTCTTAAGAATAGTGTTCTATTATTTATATGCTACTCTTTTGAAGTACACTTTTTAGAAGTCAACCCGTTGTTTAGAAACCAGGCTGGAAACACACTTATCCCCATTAACAGTGAGCTCTTTAGGAACCACATCTGGCTCTAGACTAATTTATCTTAAGTTTGTTTGAAAGAAACGTTCTTGTAATCAAACACTAATCTGACTTTGCAGGATTAAAGTCAATTGATGCTTAAACTAGTTTGTTCCTTCAACTACTCTTTCACAATTTTAGTTTTTGCATCTTTAAGCGTTTGCATTTGCTGGGTGAGAGTCCCTCATGAAGTAATTATTTCTGTTTGGAAAAACACTTATTTTTCTCCAACCGTTTTAAATAAATTTTTAGAATCAGTTGTTTTTTTTTTTGTTTTGTTTTCCAGACTTGTTCTTTGCAGCACGATTTTTCCGAGATTTGAAAGTACTTTTGAAAGGAAGATAACTTATGCATAGCACCCTTTTGTGGTGATTTACTGCCCTCATCTCTACTCTGACCAAACTGCATCTTTGTTTTAGGTTTGATTATTTGATAAGATCCACGCGTTTACTTGGATATATTCTTTTCGGGTCTAGTTTTCCACAAAAAAAAAGAAGGGAAACAAGAGTCATTTAGAGGCGGCACGTGTATTATCTTATATTTATTCACCATGAATGCACATTTTTAGCCTTTTACGTTCTTGAAAACGGGGCGCATGCGCAAAGGGGCGGCGGCACTTCAACTATCAGACAGCAAGGAAACCGAAAAGATTATATTGTCTGAACTTGCAGAGGAGTAGATTTACGAGGATTGATTCCAAGCTGGTTCATAAACCTGCGGTCAGGTGAGCTCCTCCACGTCCTTTGCTTGCTTTGTTCGTCCGTTTTGTAGATTCGCTCCAGCTGTCACAGCTGGATCCGCACCCGTGAGACACGGAAGTCCGGGTCTGACCCGGTCCAGTTGTAATGTGTGCTAAACCGCGTGAAGACCACCGAGCTGCTGTAATAGTTTCCACTTCACCCAAGCATCACCCTGAGTTTAATAAAAACTCTCTGCAGGTTGAAGATCATGCCACAGGTGGGGCGTAAACTCGAATTTCCGACAGAAAAGCTTTACATTAAACGCGACGTGGATTTCGGACAGAATTGGCTTAATTTATCGCAAATAATAAGTAGTTTTTGTTAAACTGCCTGTCTATAATTCTGCAGATATTTTAAATAAAACTGTCCATTTTAGTGTAGTATGAACGTGTAAATGACTGTCGGAGTTTCTTGTTAATGACAGATTCATGAATAAAAATAAAATCATACAGGTGAGCATTTTAAAGGAAGGTTAGCTGGTCGGAAAATAGCGTTTCAGTCAACCACAATATACATTTTTTGGATTTATCAGTTCTTAAAATGTTGCATATAACTTCAGACGAGCCTTAGGTGTAGTTATAACACCTTAAAACGCTAATATCGCCTAACTTAAGACTGATAAGACTCTGTTAGCTAACATTTGCTGTGATGCAACTAAATCTTTTTCAATGTAACTTAGAAAAAAACAAGAAGGATTTTGTTTTTCCGGAGCAGTTGAGCGTGTTTGAACACACCAAAAAAAAAAAGCCCCCAGCAATGATCTCAGAGGCAATTGTTCACGTTCAAATAGTCTGGAGGAAAACAACAGAAAGAAATGTGATATGAAGTCTTTCAGGGAGCATCCCAAACGTATTTGTTGTTGAATAAATGTAAAGCTGCCCAAAGCAAGCAAGAAAAAGCAGATTAGAGATCTTCACTAATATCTGATATTTTTACTTCCATATGTCAAAAGCTTCACATACATTCCTACTTTAAATATTTAAAGACCCACTTCGATAGATAAATTGTGGTTTTGACATGTTTATGTGGCTTTTTTCTGATGATGGCAGACATATGTGAAGACATTTTATCTTAAAATTGCATTTCTGAGTATTTCTTCAAATTGTGTCAAAGAGTTTTATTTACTGAAAAAATCTGTATGTTGAAATTCTCCTTTAGCTTCTTTTGGGAGAGGAACTTCAGCTCCCATATTCTTTACATTTACATTACGTGCTGATGCGTTGTTTTTACTCTATAAGTAATGAATGATCCTTAGATTGCTGGAATAGTTCTAGATTGTTTTATTAACTATTAAAGGAACTCATAAATATAAAATGATCATCAAATACTTTTGTTTAGAATTTTTCTCAGATAATTTCTTTCAGATGGTAAAAAAACGGTTACACGGAAAATGAAATCCTGGTTGATGAGATGTTAGGAATGCCGTCTGACAGCAGAAACTGTGATGAACTTCCTTTGTTTTGCCTCCATTTAACAGACTGCTGACACTGCTGAAAACGTATCCCACGATCCCTCCCCTCGTCTTTGTGTTGACTAGAGTTATGACTTTCCATCAATCACACCCTTTGGCTTGTCTGTGATTCCTGTTCTCCTTCAAGCCCTCATCCGTGCCCCTTGTGTGTGTTTGAGACAGGTGATGCCTGAAGGATCTCGCAGCTCGTCCTCCCTTGAACGAAGGAGTGAAGGTAAGAAGCCTCACCTTCTCCTTGGTGAGAAATGTTTACGGTAATCAGTCGCCTGAATGCATCCTCGCCTTCCTCTATGTCCAGTTTGACAACACACACACACACACACACACACACACACACACACACACATTTACTGTCTTTGTGTTGTGATAGTCAATCTCTCCTCTTGTTTTGTGTAGGAAAAAAACAAGAAATATGAGTGTTGTAATGGCAACAACACAGAGGAAAACAAAGATTAGACATTACTGGAAACTAATTTGATTTCTACTTTGGTGTATATTGAACAAAACAAAAATGCAAAAAAGTTTAAAAAAATGTTGATTAAAACAATAAGTCATTCTGTTCATAATTTTATATTTTTCATATTTATATTCATATATATTCATATTTATTTATATTTATATTCATTTTATAAATATATTCTTTCTCTTCTAGCCTCCTCCAGGCAGGTGTCATTTGTTGGAAACAACAAGACCTTAGAGTGTTTTAATTGCAACAAATCTGTAGAAATCTAAGAACGAACATTGCAGCAAGTCGTTTTTTGATTCCTTTTTTAAACATGTAGCCAAACAAAAATAGAAAAGACATGTAAAAAATAAATAATTAAATCAATAAATTATCATGACAATTATTTGCTTAAAATATGTCTGGCTGCACATCAGGTTCTTGGTTCTCATAAACTGAATCTAACTTTATTTTTTTTTTGTAACACATAAAGTTTTAGGCTTTTTTTGGCCCTTAGATGCACCAGGAGGTGTTCATCACAGTTCCTTTCTAGCAATGCTGTCATTTTATATTTTCTTTCTTTATTAGCCTCCTCCAGGCATTTTTTTTGCCTGAAACAACAAGACCATGGCATATTTAAATAATAAATCAAATCAAAGTATGAATATTATATTAAATCCTTTTGACTTCTTCTTTAAATTGTAAATTTAACAAAACAGTCCTATAAAAATGTAAAAAATGTTAACTTACAAAATGTATTCACATGACACTTTCATTCGGATGAGATGTGGTTCTTTACATCCTAGAAAATAGTTGACTTTGATGCATATTCCCCCGGGCTGCTCATGAAAGTCTCACTTCTTATAAACACTATCTAACTTGTTTTTTTTTTATACACAAAACCTAATGCTTTATTGTCATTAAACTGACTTTTCAGACCGCTGTAGGTGTTCATCAGGGTTCCATACTAGGAATGCTGTCATTTTAAATATTCTTTTGTTTTTATTATTTCCTAACTGCAATGCATATGCTTTTTAACCAGCATGGTACCCCCCTCTGGAATTAGGCTTTTCCTTTAAAGTTAAGAATTAATAGGATATTTAAAGTTTAAAAGTTCTTAAAAGCCTGTGCCTAGACAGATAAAACACATTAATTCTGGATTCCAATTTACTCACATTAGTTTTCTGTAAAGAAACAAAAATAGAGTTTTAGAAGTAAAAAAAAGTTTATTCTGAAATTGAAAATGTTTTTGGAGAATTATGTTTTGTATTTTTTATTGGAGCAATAATTACCAGTACTTTTTTACTATGAGGGTTGTCATGTTTAAATTAATGTTTCTGTTATTTACTACCCGTGAGGGAGATCATGTGTTGGGATCCATAACTCCAGAGTCAAGATCCTTCTAGTATCAGATCCAGGATTTGTAGCTGGTTCGCTGTTCGGTGCAGTCCCGGCTCATCACAGATCGGTCTTTGTCTGCGTGGATGTGAGCAGTCTTTTTTTTCCTCTGCGGTGGAGGGAACCGGCAGTGCCCCCGTCCGTCTGTGGGACAAAGAACGGGTGTCTTCAGAGCTCTGTTTGTTGGAGCTGAACCTACACCTGCAGAATGCCTGACCTTTTTTTGCATACATTTAAGGCAACGTGTGAAGTAAGGGTTAATGGCCAACAAAATGTGCGTTATTACTTTTTAAGTAAAGTGCGTTAAAAAGTAATAATGCACACTTCAAAGGCCATTAACCCGCTTATACCATGGTCACTTACAAAAGCAATACATATTAACCAGTTTTTAGTCCTTAATTCTTGTTTTTTTTTTCGATTTGGATCCCATTTCTCACAAAAAAACAAATTACGTAACAAATAGGCCGCGTTGCGCCGCACCACCGCTGCAGTCAAGATCCGGTGATATACTGTAGATGTGCTGATCTTTCCGATGGGTTGAATAAAGCATCAGTTCAGAGAGAAGGTTCACCTCTTACTGCATGTTTTTGTCCAAATGATGAAGCAAAAGGTTGTTTTAAAGAAGCCGGCGCAGTGATACAAAACATTTAAGCTAGGTGACTGGAACTTCTTTTTTCACCGTGCGGTTATCAGGTTTTAATGCACACCCAGCAGCCAATCAGAATCGAATATTCACCCAGACCATGGTATAACACGGGTCTAAATGAGGGCGGCAAAACAAAAGCACCAGACACACTTGATGTGGACAGTGGACAAAAACACAGAGTAAAATCCAGTCTGAAGACCCGAGTTACTTCTGGTGCATCTACTTCTGTCTATCGTGGGTACAACTCATGTTGTGTCCAAAAGGCGGCTGCTCCTCACCCTGAGACTAATTGGATTAAACCCCGCCCCCTCCTATTAGAGCTGCAGGCTCTTTCTCCTTAACTGAACAGACCTGAGGAGGCTTGTCCCTACGTTATTCTGGTTTTAGGCTGACTTTTTGTTGTTTTTCTGCCCTGAAGAATAAGCTCACCTGAAGGTAAGCTTGAATTTCAAAGCCACTTCTAAAATCTGCAAATTGTTTGACGTCAAACGCGACTTTGTCCTGAAATCCTGGCAGGTAAACATGGGGTCAGCAGAATCTGTGCTCTAAATGTACATAGGGTTGTTGTTGTTTTTTTAGGGTAGAAAAGATGGAGTCCATGGTGCTCTGAAAAAATGAGAGGACTTTTGTTCTTTAAGTAGACAGGGTTGTGCTGCAGGGCAAAGAACATCTAATCCAGAAGGTCATACCTTTGATGATTGCTGTTGCCGTAGTAACAACATGCCTCTCAGAACTGGAAGCAATATTTAAGATATTGATCTGATTATTTGGGATTGTTTCTGCATCGTGTGTGTGTTCACTTGAGTGTGTGTGTGTGCTGTACTTATAGCTCACCTTGGGTCAGATGCCTCATTATAGCCTCAGGAACCAAGCTGGCTGCACCAGCCTGTGTTACATAACACAGAAAACATGAAATGGTTGAGACTGATTTATTACTCATTTAGGTAAGTTTTAAGATTTAGGCGAGTCTTTAATGGGTTCCACCAGTTTTTCTGGTTTTTATTGCGCAGGTACATTAGCCAGGTAAAGTCACCTTTTAGGACTTTGAGGGCAGGGCCAGTATCTGTTGCTTATACGACTCTTATAAGTTATAAATCATAATTAATTGACTTTAACCATCACATTTTTGATAAGTTGGTTAATTTTTCATTAGCTATTGCAGTGTTTTGGTTACCCAGCAATAGAAGTACATTTCATCATTGTTGAATGTAATCCCAAAATGCCTAATTTTAACAGTTTTTTAGTTGTATTGACTTTTTACCAACTGTTAGAATAGATTGCAACTGTTATTACTGTAACAATATATCACCATGCATGCTGTTGCGAATTGCTTTTATTTATTTACTTTGGCAATATTGTAGATTTAGGGTAAAATGATTGCTAACCCTGAACAGACATCTGGAATACAAGTATTAATATTTTAAGTGTTCATAACACATGTTACCATAAATTTAAACTGGTTCTTCTACCTTGTCAGACATTAGAGTTGTTTCTTTGTTTTATTGCACTTTTAAGAGCCACTACCATTGATGAAACAGCAAAGAGCCTTATACCGTTTTCTATCGTTACTCCTGAAGAGAGCAAAAATGAGAGCAACTAATCTTCCGCTCATCGCTATTGATGGTACTCTAAAGTATTACAAAAATATTGTACATTTGATGCAAGTTTGATTCTAACAAAGAAACCAACATTAAAATATCAAGGAATTAACAAAGCTTGCAATAGCCAAAAGTTGAACCTAATGCAAAATTAGGAGCATTCTTAGTAGTAGTATTCATAAAATCCAAAGCTCTTAGTGTAAAAATTGTCAAGAATAATGAGGACTTTTGGGAGCCTATAAGGGTTGTTAGTTCATGAGCTCTTTATTGGTTTACCATCCACCAATAGGAAAGGGAGTAAGGTCTTGCAGTTATCCAAAATAGATCATAGTGATGTTAATGGTTTGTTTTGTGATTTTAGGGTAAGCTCTTTTAAGAAATGCATGTTTCGTGGGATGTTTGTAACCAATGGTATAGCTTTGGTATATTGTACCCAAGCAGTAATAGTGGTTTTATGATTTTCATACTGAGCTTGAGCCCCTGTTGGCCCACTTCTGAAGACAGTGTCATGGTTTGAGTTTGTTTTGGTTTGTGCTTTAGTTCTTGTTCTGTCTATTTTGGCTCCGTTTCCTGTTTTATTTTGAAAGGGTTCCTGTCTTGTCATGTCTTGAGTTTTACTTCCTTTGGTCCCCATCTGCCCTGATCGTGTTCACCTGTGTCTTGTCTGCCCTGCCTGTATATAAGTCTTGTCTCTGCCGTCCTCCTGTGCTGGTCCATTAACTTCTGTCATGTGCGGGGAGGCTCGAGAGCCGGTAGGACCCAAATGCAGAGACGAGAGGCCAACGGGTTCAGGACTACAGGGGTTTATTAAACAAACAAAAAGCGCTGCAGAGCAGGATGACAAAACTAAAACAAAAACTTACTGTGGCGTGGCGAAGAACATGGAACAAGGACACTAAGACACGAGGACGTTAACAACATGACCGAGCGGTCCGGCGAGGCAGGTCCGGAGGACGGCCGGGAGTCCGGCGTGGAGTCCGGCGTGGAGTCCGGCGTGGAGTCCGGCGTGGAGTCCGGCGTGGAGTCAGCCGGCGGGTCGGGCCAGCAGTCGGATGCGGGGACCGGGCGGGGTGCAGCCAGTACCCCCCTTGGAGCAGGAACCGGTCGAGGTGCAGCCAGCACCCCTCTGGGAGCAGGGACCGGTCGGGGAGCATCCAGGACCACCACCGGAACAGGACGGGGCTGGGGTGCATCCGGGACCACCACTGGCACAGGATGTGGTGCATCCGGGACCACCACTGGAACAGGACGGGGCAGGTGTGCATCCGGGACCACCCCTGGAAGGGGATGTGGTGCATCCGGGACCACCGCCGGAACAAAAACGGGACGAGGACGTGGACGGGGACGGGGACGGTGGCGGCGACGACGACCCCCCCTCAGGGCTAGACGGCTCCCAGTAAAGTTCAGGTGGCTCCCACTCCAGGCATACGAGGAGAACTGGGCCTGGTCAAACTCCCAGTATGTCCTGGTCCGCTCTGCTTCTTGGCAGTAGGCCTCTAGCAGCTGCATGTCCCGCTCTGCTGGGTCCAGAAAATAGTGCTGGTCCATTCTGTCATGTGCGGGGAGGCTCGAGAGCCGGTAGGACCCAAATGCAGAGACGAGAGGCCAACGGGTTCAGGACTAGAGGGTTTATTAAACAAACAAAAAGCGCTGCAGAGCAGGATGACAAAACTAAAACAAAAACTTACTGTGGCGTGGCAAAAACCATGGAACAAGGACACGAGGACGTTAACAACATGACCAGAAGTTAATGGACCAGCACAGGAGGAAGGCAGAGACAAGACTTATATACAGACAGGGCAGACAAGACACAGGTTAACATGATCAGGGCAGATTGGGACCAAAGGAAGTAACACTCAAGACATGACAAGACAGGAACCCTTTCAAAATAAAACAGGAAATGGAGCCAAAATAGACAGAACAAGAACTAAAGCACAAACCAAGACAAAACAAACTCAAACCATGACAGACAGCTCTTAACTGGGTTATCTTAAACTTGCTAACAAAAGTGAAAGGGGTTAAGGTGGTTTAGAAAGATGGATGAACGGACGATTGGATAGACATATTTGGGGTTGTTACAGTTTATTAGTGTGAGATGGCCCTTTGGTGCAGACTAAACAAATTAACCTTGGTTCCTCTTAAAGTTCAGTTCCGTTTATTCAGCAGACCAAAGTGCAAAAGTGAACCAAGGTGAGTAAGTGACATCAGCTGGTGCATTAAAACTCCATTTTTCGAACTCAAGTTCAGTTAGTAAGAATCAGCAAAGTGTTGGTAAGCGTGTCGTCAATAGATGTGTTTATTGGAAATAAAAAAAGGAATATTCATTTTCTTTGTTTATTTTTTGTTTGTCAGCACTTGTGTTGGGAAATAACCGCCCTCAAAAGGGCAGTGTGAAAGAAACTAAATCAAAGTGTTCAACTGAACATGTCCAAAGAGAACAAGGTACCCTGATGTCCAAATCAAACCAACCTTTACCATTTCTGGCACCTGGTTTACCACACACTTATCTAAGATTGTCTCATCAATGATGCATCATGGTGTGGCCGTGGTGCAAAGGTAGAGCGGTCAACCTCTGTTTTGAAGATCCCTGGTTTGGTTCCTACCTTGTCTACATGTGTTGAAGTATCCTTGAACAAGACACTGAGCCCCACATTGTTCCTGGTGATTGAGGTTGGTGATGTGTGCTGCTACGTACACAGCAGGCTTGTGTGGTGCGTTCAATGGTACGCTGAACGTGGGTTTTTAAATATGCTATACAGTGTTTACACTGGACTGTCACTACCCAATACTAGTGCAAGAACTCACAGTTGGAATAGGCTTGGTCAAAGCAGGCTTTTTCTGTCACAGCTCTATTCCAATATATGAAAGTCTTGGTGTCATATTTCTGGCTGGGCACAAGCCACAATTATTCATCTCTCCTTCATGAACAATTTTCAAACCGTTGGCACTTATGTGTTTTGAAAAAGGAGGACGCTACCCATATGTCACTACCAAATCCGAGTCCCTGATTGGTCAAAGTTCAACTAGTTTAACTGCGCGTTTTGTATGTAGAGCCGGATAAAAACGTGCGTAGCGGCGCACTAATGTGGGAGTTTTGAACGCGTTAGCCTGAAACGCACATATGTGTGTGTTTACACAGACTTTTCATTGAGAGTGGTGGCTTGAACATGTCTTTCCGAGCCCAGTCTGAATGTGGCATAAGGTAGCAGAGCTTGAATGTGTGCATGAATGAAACTTTGACTGTAAACCGGTTTGGGCCTTAGAGCAAGGTAGAAAAGCGCTGTATAGGTAAACACTATCATCTTTAGTGTCAGGTTGGAGAAAGATCCTGGCCTGATCTCCAGCTCTTCCACAGTACCCGATACTGTGCAGTTCAGGTCGGCCTAAATAAACATGTCGTAATGAGCAAACGCACTAAACACACGAAGTAATAAAAGGTGGGTGTGCTGTTTGTGTTTCTGGCAGGTGGTTCATGACTTATCAGTAGAATTAGCTGCAACTGTCGCTACACTGTCCTCTGAACTCTTGCCCAACTTTCCCTTTTGCATCAAAGTTGTGTAGAGTGTTTTGCTTCAGGTCACATGATCTCCACACTGCAGGGAGCGACCATGTGGGCTTCACATGCACGGACACTGTAGCACTGGCTGCTGTCAGCTGGAACAGAGCGGAGGTTATTGTGTTATTAGTTGTGCTGGATTACTTCACCGCTTCATCCTCATTAGTTCAGATTAAATCGTACGCTTTCCTGGCTGCCAGCACCTCTGAGGCCTCTGCTTTAATATCTGTACCTGATGAAAAGACCTTCAGTGGAATCCTCCTCCTCCAGTTTGATTTTCAGAGCTGTTGTTTTAGCAGGCTATTGGGAAACAGTGTTCTCAGAACGAGGCGTTCCAGGCTTGAAGCAGTTCTGACTCGCCTGCCGGAGTAAAAATTCCTTGTTTTCACTGTTTACCTGCATTTTCCTAACCAGTGACTCACCTGCGTTTTTTGTACTTCCTGCCTGAGTCACTTCAGCTGATTGAATGTGTGGGTTACAGAAAGAGGTTGATTATCATGCTGTGAGTGGGTCTAAAATGATTCTGCAGTGCAAACTCAGTTTCAAAAGAACACCCAACTTCTCTAAAAATTACATTTTTGAAGATCAAACCACCTCGGTGTGAAATCACTGCTAACTGTGAGTAAACCTCTTCCTCAGCAGCTTCAATGGAAGTGTAGCCATGGCTGTGAATGGTTTGTTGGTCTGGCTTTACAAGAACTGCAGCTGAAGATGTTCAATACCGCGACTTTTAGTGAGATCCATCACAGCTTTTGGAGCTCACTGGACTGTAAATGTCTTGAGTTATAAACTAATTTAAGCTGTTTGAGAATCTTCTAGGTTTTATGTCTTAAATTGACATTTTTGACATTTTGTCATTGAGATTTTCTTTTTTTTTACTGCACAGCACTAGTGATTGAAAAACAGCATCTTATTGTCTTGTGTATCTACAGGCACAAAAAAAGCAAAAGACTTGTAAATCAATGCACTGCAGATGCAGGGCAATCAAATTTTAAAATTTCAAATTAATTGTATTTATGTAGCACCTTTCATGAAAAGAAAGACAGCTCAAGGTGCTGTACATAAAAACAAAAACAAATGCAGAGAAACACCAACCACTATTCGTACAATAAAATACATTAAATTAGCCCTGCACAATAAAATACATAAAGACAAACACCAGTGGAAAATAAATAAATTAAAAAACTCTCCAATCAGTTGTAATATGTCCTCCATCATCAAAAAAGTGCAACAAGAGTATGTTAAAAACACCATTTATACTTGAGTGGGTCTTTTGGAGCATTTTACATTGAAATTTAGTGCCTTGGCAGGTTAATCAGAGCTGTAACTGAGCTCTACCTTATAACTGGACTATAAATGGGTTTAACAGGACTTTAGCTGGACTAAGCCACGGCTGCATGTTGGCCTTAACAGTGTTTTAAATGTGGTGTTTGTTTTTGGCCATAAATGGGCTTTAACTGAACCAAAACAAGACCATACCTGAACTAAATATTTCTATCAAATGAGCTGATTCAGCTGTGTTACATTGTTTCATCCAGACTATGTCTGAGTTTTACAAGAAGCTTTTAGTATTAACTGGATCACAGCTGGACTTTCTTTGGGCTTAATCAAAGCTTTGACAGAACTCAATACTGGGATTGAGTTGAATCTTTGCTTTGACTGAAACTTTAAATGGCCTGTAATGAAGCTGTTGTGTTTGTATTACTGCAGATCTACTTTTAACTGGGAACTCTCCAACCTTGAAAGCAAAAAACAGAGAATATAAGAGCTCTGCCTGAGTTATAAAGAAGCCCTTACTAGGAATTGCCAAGCTGCATTTCTGCATAGTTTAAATTCCTCTAAAAGTATGGATGTTAGTCACTGAGTCCTCAGAATTACATCAGAATAACTATTTATGAAATGTTTTTTAGTATAATTGTTGTCTCTAAATCTATCATAATTGACAAAGACTCCAGAAAATAATTCAGCAAGAACCACAAACACATACAGCTGTCAATGTTACTGCTGCCATTATTTAAAAAAAAAAAAAAACTTTTATTTATCCCACAATGGGGAAATTGTTCTCCGCATTTTGACCCGTCCCCTAGGGGGCGCGGTGAGCTGCAGACTAGCTGCACTCAGGGGGGCGACAGCTGGCTGGGGAGAGAGGGGATCGATCCGCCAACCCTTCGGTTGTTGGACGACCTGCTCTACCGCCTGAGGCAAACTGCCTCAAACGCATTCGGGTGAAACAGATTCAAACTCTGATGAAGTAGCTCATACCAGGGACCGGTGTGGCTGCTGCATCACTGGTCCAACACTGCATCACACGGGAATGTCAGTCAAGTATGATGGATTAGCAGATCTGGAAGGGTGCTTTGAAAGAGTTTGACAGTTCACACAGTATGAGCTGTTTGGACAAAAATGTTTGACAGAAGAGGAACTGCTTCCCTGTGAAAAACATCCCCAGAATGTCAGCTGTAGTCTAAAATCCTCTCAACCAGAAGACAGAAAAGAAAAAATATTTGTTCACATTTTGATGTAATTAGAGCTCAAGGTTTTGCATTATTATTGACGCAATTTTATCTTACTGGCAGGCAGTTGGACTCATGTTGAAAAGTTTACTTTCTTCCGTCTACTTGTCCATATTTGAAGGTCGTTGGGTTACACAGAGTGTGCCCCTGTCATTGTGTCCGTCCCACTTTCGTCTTCATTTTGTTGGCTGATGTCAGACATTACAGGTTCAGTGGGCAGAACAAGGTTCAAGTAGTGTTCTGTTGGATCCACTCATCTACCAATCAAAGAAACACACCACTGATATTTAAAAAAAATTAAACATCTTTAATTTAATGAAATATACTTAATTTTTAAGCTATTTTGGCACTTAAACTTATCTTTACTTGGGTTGCTTCAGCGTTTTTTAGCTATTTATTCAACATGTTTGATTAAGCAAACTTCCGCTTCTTATTTTGACATGAACAAAACTGCTTCAGCATCTCCAGCAGTCGCATTCAGCTTGCAGCATTTACACTGTAATGCAATACAGTATATTTATTTGTTTATATTCTCTGGCAATGTTTTTTCTGCTTTTAATGTCTAATTTAGGACAGAAAATTAATCTAATGAATTCAATTTTGACCTCAATTTATGAATTGCAGTGATTTTTATTCTATTCTGTTCATTTTCATTTTGGTCCTAGTATGTGTGAAACATTAACATCACATCCACATTTTGTTTAGTAGAAGGCAGCATTTGTAAATCCCCGAAATGAGCATCATGTGGACTAACTATAGATTTGTCTGCTGTCACTTCATGACAACATATCAGGCATGAAGAGCTCTGTTGTGTCTTTAAAACAGATGGCCTTTATACGCGTCAAGACAACCCTCAACACACACACACACACATACACACTCACACAGACACACCCCAGAGGCGCTCTGGCACAAACAAACCCAGAACAGTGAAGACTCTGAAAGAGGCGTTGCTCGAGCTGCAGAAACTGTTTGTTTTGCGTCAACATAAGAGTCGCTCATCTTCACAGAAAAGATTCCATCTGCAGTCAGAAACAGTGACACCTGCTAGAGGATTTTAGCATTATTCAGTTTTTCTTTGAATTAATGTTTCTTTAGGCCATTTTGGAGACAAAAAAGAAAAGAAAAAAAGTCACCTGGTTGAAGTTTTGAACGATCACACTCATTCCCTCCTCTAATTCGCGTATAAAATGCCCAGCTTTAAAACTAAAATGTCCTCCTCCTCTTCCTCACTGTGAAGGACCTTCTCAGCCCATCTGTCCCCCTGCAGAGTTCAGTCGACCTTTGAATCAGTCAGAATCAAAGTAAAAAGGTTAGCGGCCGACCACAGCAGTAAGAGAAGAGAAGAGAAGGTGCAGGACATTTATCCAGTTACATGTTTTTGTATCCAACCTTCAGCAGCCAACAGTAACATGATAGGGCTTTCACAATATTTAGCATATTTATTAGTGCATCATGTAAATTATTCACCTCTAAAGGGACTTTGGTCGACAAAACTGAAGAGAATCAGCAGAGTAGAGTAGATGTTAAGCTGAACATTTTAGTGCTCTAAAACTGATGACAGTATTAAAACATTTGTTTAAGAATCTGTGGGGATGGATTGGTGGATGGAGGAATAGACAGATGGAAAAATAGATGGATGGACAGACAGACAGATGATCAATAAATGCAAGGAAAGACCTGGATGGATACCGGTAGTTTAATGATTGAACAGATGTGTGGATGGATGAATGAGGGATGATGGATGGATGGATGGATGGATGGATGGATGGATGGATGGATGGATGATCAAGGGTAGCTGGCATGAGCGCCTCAGTTGTCTCACATTTTCTCTAACTTGTGAACAGTTCAGGTCCCAGAGACAAATATTCCAAATTATTACAAAATGCTTTTTTCCCACAGTAGAGCTGATGATCTGATGCTTTGATTCAGGTACTGAAAAATTGTTCTTATGTTGGTTCTGCCTGTGCGCCAAACGTAATGTTTGTTAACCTGGATTTGGCCACGCCTGTAAAAGGTTCAGATGTGGATTAAAGTATTCCAAAACAGGTCAAAGTCCGAATGCTTGTCACTCTGAGAGCCTGTCTGACTGCGTGCAGAGCACCTGTCCAGGTGACAGACGGAGATCCTCCTGCAGGGCCGATCTCCCTTCTGCTAAAAAAACAAACAATACATCTCGGGAGATGTTTGCTTGCTTCCTCCCTCCTGTTTGTTCTTCACGACTGAGGAAATCCTCCACCTCCTAAGTGGGGTTTCTCCCTCTCCCTTGATTTTCTTTTTTTTGATCCCACCTTCCAAAACTCCTCCTCCTTTCCTTCCCTCTCTTTTGGTGTTGAACCCTCAGCTGTGCTTTCATTTCCTTGCTGAACGAATGTCCCTAAAGTCGTAAAAATCTCCTCCGGCGTGGCGCTTTTTGGGGATCATCTGCGAGCCGATGGGGTATCAGAGGAACGGGGGGCGCAGTCTGGCAGGGGGAGGAGGGAGAGGAGGTGTTGCTGTTGTGAGGTGTTCATGTTCAGAAGAAGAGGTGAAGATTTCCTTCAAGAGTGTAGGTGATGACCGGCGGCTCAGATTGGTGTTTGGCCGGCGCTGGTTCGGTGAGTGTTTTTTCATTTATAGATCATCTAATTTGTAGCATTTTCTTGAGTTACGAATTTTTAAGATGCTTTCAGTTGACTTCCTCTACTTTCTGCATGGAGTTTGTGCTCTCAGGCTGGGTTGTGCTCCTCTCAAACGTTTGAATGTAAACTCTGTGCTCTGACTGGTCCACAGACTCATATCAGCTCTTTAAGGTCCCTCCTTTCCTGCTGGGTCAGTGAACGCCTCTCTGACCTCACTCTGGCAGGAAGCCAGCCAGCCAAAGGACAGCCGTGTTTGAAGCTGGTTACATTTAAACATATGCTCCTCCTCCTCCTCTTCCTCCTGCTGTTGCAGAACACAGACAATCATATAGCTGGACAGAGTTTAGAGTCTCTTTAGTTTGGTCTTTGCAGACAATATAAAGGCCTTTCAAGGTAATAGAGCTACCTCAAATTTACTTTTTAGCACCCTCTTTCTTGGGATTTTCTTAGAAAAATAAAAGGCTCTGTATTGTTTAGTTTTTTTTAAATAGTTTTCGTCTTGCAGAGCTGCCCAACCTTGGTCAATAAGATCAGTAGATCTGATAGGTTTCTTGCATATCTGGCCCTCTGTCATCAACAGTTTTTCGATAGGTGGTAGATCTTAGAGATTATGGTTGAGCAACCTTGGTCCACACTGCTACAATTTTTTTTTTTAGTGAAAAGTGTTTGCAGGTTTTTCAAGACATTTTCTATCTCTTACTAATACTTGTAAACGTTATTGATTTGCTAAACCTCTTTAAAACCCAATTAGTAGTCAAACAGCTGTAGATAAAGTGTCTAATTTCAGGATGAATCAGTCAGTGTATCCTGAAGTTTTCATTTTTTTCACCTGCTATATCTCCATTTATTATAGTCAGCAGCTTATGGTTATCCCCCTGTTAATCGCAGCATTTTCCTCCAGGGTATCTAAGGACATTTGTGCAGATGCAAGGCAACTAAAAGTACAAAGACAATATTTTAAAAAAAATTGTTTCGACAAGAAGTATAATTTATTCAGAAAAAAATAATTTATTCCTGATTTCTCAACATTGTGTTGTCAATGATCAGTTTATTTCATAGATATCAAAAAATAGATATTACAGTTCAGGTAATGTCTCATGATGCTGATGCTTAGCAGTTCTCAGTGGTCTATTAATTATGCCGTTTTTAGGCATAATGTGAGCACTATTTGAGCCATCCAGTCGGACAGTATTAGGACCAGATGCCAGTTCGGAGCAGAGCAGGAAGCATGTGGCCCGCCCACTGTATTTTCTACATTACAAAAACACTCTTTTTTCTAAAAAAAAAGGCATTTTTTCGTCAACAATCTGAATAAATAAGTACTCAGAAATGCAAGTGTGAGATTAATCTTATTTATACATGTCTTTTATCTTCAGAAAAAATACTACAAAACATGTTTATAACACCGAAAACCTTATTTTCATTGGAGTAGGTCTCTAAGTACAGTTCCTGATAACTTAGCTTTTAGAGATTTTTAGCAACACATTGTTGGGGATTATTTTTTCTTTTATTTTGCAGAAACCTTAGGAGTCCCTGTTTAATATTGTTATAAGAACCTTGAGAATGTTTTTTTTGATTGAAGAAATGTTTTTGTGTCTTGTGTCCCAGACGGACTACTTGTGCCTCTGCTATATAGGTTTTGGTCTAAACCCTCGAAGGACGGCGGTATGTTCATTATCTTCCACCTCAAACCGGCATCCAATCTAATCAGATGGATAAACGGCTCTTATTCTAAAAAAACAAATAATAATAATAATAATCTTGATGATCACTCACTGATTCCTTCACTTTGATTTAAATCGAGGCAAACCTGTTGTTGGGATGTAAAATAAGTTGAGGTTTGACTTTACTGAAAAAGCTCATTTCAGTTTAAAAACCTCTCATGCTGTAGAAAACAAGAGTTCTTTATAGATGAAAAAGGACCAGAAATGGATTGATATAGTCTTGTATTCCAGAAAATGATTTAGAAATAAAAAAAACTTCAAATCAAAATCTGTGAATGTTTTATCCTTTACTCATGCTACGAATCAACAGTAATTTCTAATGTTGGCCGTGTTCTGTGCATGTTCTTGATCATCTTTAGTCAGTTTCTGGTTGGATCAATATGGGAAATTCTAATGATTTAAATGGTGACTGTTGATGCTTCATTTCCTCATTATGGCAGTCTATGTCCTTCACTTTCATGTAGAAAGCAGGCTTTCCCAGGGCTATTTGTGAATGTTAGAAAGGTTTAATGATTCTTTACTTTCAAAGATAAGAAGATAAGATGTTCACATGCCTAGCATTTTTGAGTCAGAAGATTCAAGTATTGCTTCATCCACTCAGACATAACTTTTGTCTGTTAACAGCGAGTGGGAGGACTTTTTTAGACAAAACATTGAAAGCAAACCTAATGGTGTTCAACCTGTCCAAGTCCAAGGGTGGAAACTGGTCCAAGCTGGTTTCTTTGGATAGTTTCCTCTTTTAGCTCATCTGAACTCCATTTTCACGTGAACCTTGAGCAGGTTTGTTTTGGCTAATATCAGCGCCGCAAGTGTGAACATCAACACTAGGATATAAATCAGGTGAGAAAAGTAGACAGGGGCCTTTACTTGTTCACTTTAGAGGACCAATCCCCTTGTTTCTTTTTTAAATAACATTTACAGGTTAGTTCCAAGCTCACATCGGCTTTACGTTACACTGTCGCTGAACTGCACAAGTAAACATAGACCACTGCTTTCAGGTGGACCAAAATTCAGAGGAGCTCTTACCAAGTAGACCATGTAAAAATAAATAAATGAAATAAGAAGTATCTGGTGGTGAAGATTGACTGTTTCTGAGAAGTGAATTGAGTGACTCCTCCCCCCTGGTGCTCTAATTAGGAAGTACCCGCTGGTTCCAAGAAGCCAGAGAGGGCTTTAGAGGGTTTTATTGCCATTTTCTCCTGAAACTGCTTTCAAGTGGTAGGGGCGTGGAATTCTAACAAGCTCACACCTTATTGGCGAGCGTGGTTGCCATAGAAACGATGACTCAGACTGAATGACTTGGACATGGTCTAGCTCAAAAATAAGGCGGTGTCCATATTGGGTAAAGCTGCGATTAAATTGAACCAGAAGTTAGTCATTTTCTACTCGCTCAGTCTACTTCTCATATACAGTCTATGGTGCAGACTAAGCTCTCTACCTTATCCCAAAACCTAAAAAACAGTTGTTTTCTGCAACGTTGTTTCTCCAGAGTTCCTTTGAAATTCACCTCTGAGATGGAATTGCTGGTGTAGAGCCACCTCTCCCCCCCCTTCCCCTTGTTGCTGAGAACTTGTACCAGGGAGCTAGTGGCCTGCCCAACGTATTTTCTATGTCACAAATAAACTCTTTTTCTAACAGCATATTTTGTCCGCTCCTAGTGAAAACAATTTAAACAAATACTCAGAAATGCAATTTGGAACTTAATTTTCTTAACATATGTTCTCCATCATCAGAAAAATGCCACACAAACAGGTTAAAAACACCAAAAACACCATTATCATCTGAGTGGATGTTTAAAATTATATATATTTTTTGTCCCATGGATCATCTGAACTTTCCTCCAGCATCTTTCCGGTGCATTCACTCTGGCATCTTAGGTCTTACCAGAGTTCATGTCCTCAGATCATCCAATTTGTTTGGCAGTTGTGAATCTCACCTGAACTCCAGTGTCTCAGTTTACCAACAATAGAGCTCTGAAATGTATGTATATAAGTTTGAATGTCAAAGAGAGGTCTAGGCAGAACAAGGAGGAAAAAAATCCAGCTCTCAAGCAATGCAGAAGAAGTAGAGATCCCCAAAAAGTTACAACATGTCCCACCATTAAACAGAGGATTAGTGAAATAAAGGTTTTGTAGTGTTTTTTCTTTTCCTGGTCAGAGTTTATGTTGAACTTGAAGACCCACTTTGATCATCTTTTAAACTATTTAAAAAGCGTTCCCAGTGGTCTTTTAATTAGAACGACCGGAAACGTGATTTTCATCTAAGTGGGTCTTTAATAACTAAATAAGCAGCTGTTGTAGCCTAAATCTGTGGTCAAATATTTGTTAGACGAGCTTGAGCAAGTCTATTCTTGAGAATCAGTTTGCTGTGATGGTTGGTGTTACTGTTGCATTTCAGCAGAAGGATCCATTTTAGTGACAGAATTATTCTCTTTCTCTTCAGAATCTTCCCGCCTGTCCACCGCCTCCATCAGCAGTGATGAGCGCGCGTCTTCAGATTCACCCTACAACTCATCCGAGCCGCCGCCGCCGGGTCAGCGACCGCTGAGCCAAATAACATGCTCTTCCAGCGATGACAACATCGCCCCCCCTCAGCTTTCTGCCACATCTTCAAGGCCAGAACTGAACCAGAACCAAATCCCCGGTGGGGGCAAAGCCGACACTGAGGGGCTGAGTCCTGAGCCTGGAGGGGAGGACAGGAAGACATTCATTCACAACCAAAACAACAACAACAAAGCGTGGATAGCGAACCGTACCTCAAATCGCAGGCAGTCCGCCTCGCCCTTCGTCAGAGCCACCATGGCACCCAACCCCAATCTGACCTACCTCGATCGGGTCATCATGGAGATCATCGAAACGGAGAGGATGTATGTCAGAGATCTGCTCATCATTGTGGAGGTGAGTCCTTGAAGGCCTCTCAACATTGCCTATGACAGAGCTAGAGGTGGATCGGGACTTTGGACGGGACAAGGGGAGTACACACACAAACACACACACACACACACTCCGGTGTGAGAGAGTGACCTGCCAGCGATTCATCACAGCCGGCTATAATTAACTGGTTAAGCAGGATTACCTGCTTATCCATCAGTCGGGATTTCACAGAGACTTGAGGCAATACAAGAAGCAGAACTCAAGCTGGGCATTAAAATCATAGAAAGAAAAAGGATGTAGAAAAACAATAAGTAGATGTCAACTCTTTTCACATATTTATATTTTAGAAATTACTTTTGAACGATGAGGGCTCTAATTGAACATTTTAATTTATCCGTAAGTTGTATAAATATTTTGTAACAAAAGTGACCACATCAGTAAAGTTCAAACTAGGGGTGTAACGATTTATTTTAGCGATTAAATTTATTCGTGGTTGACGATACGATTCATAACCAATATTGGTTCATTTTGAACGATTTGATTTGGTCTGATTTACTGACCTAAAATGGATTCAGGACATCTTTATCCAAAAACTTCAACGTGACTCAGATAAATACCTGGATACTGAACAGTGCAGGTGAAGTTTTCCAGATTCTTTGTATTTCTTACAAGCTAATCAGGTGTAAATTAAATATGTGTACAAACAAACAAGTTGACAAGAATTAATTGCAAATCTATTCATATTTTAGTTTTCTAAAGTTAGCCCACTGTTGTTTTTCCACATCCAAATAATCCAAAGGGAACATGATTTAAACATTATGCCACACTGTGTGATCACATGTCTTTGCTAAATTCAAAGTCTTTCCACATATTGGACTGGAATGATGGACTGATCAGTTTTTGATGCATCATCACACGTCATTGTCCATTGTGATCGTACTTGGTTGTTTACATTATACTTGTACTTGGTTGTACATTATAGTAAAATAGACCTACTCTGCTTCAATCTAAATGGTATATTCAACTTTCCAAAGTCGAATATAGGTTGATTTATTTCATTTTGAAACGATTTTATTATGGTATCGTTTGATTTGTTTTACAACTTGCCTCTGACCGATCGATTTACTTGGATCGTAGGAATATAAGTCGATTTGTTGCATAATCTTCACATCCCATTTATGAAGTACAGGTGATGCTATCGTACAGTACGCTTACGCCACACTCTAGGTGTTATAAAAGTGTGCACGATGGCCCCTTAATCACCACATTATAATGCTGCATTCATTGAGTGTGCACATTATACGTCCTTAGAATGCCTACACAAACCACACGCTGATTGTCTAAATTCTAACTATCAGAGCACGCACTTATCATGTGAAAAGCCCTGATGGGCGCCTTGCACAGTGCGCAGGGTTTGGAGGGGATCACCTGCGTCTCACTCACTTAACCTTACCTGTTCTATAAGTGTTTGTTATGACTTGTCGCCCACAGGATGACCATAAACTAGGCCTGCACAATAAATCGCAAATTAATCATTATCGCTATATCAACCTGTGCAATATGCATATCGCAAAAGACGGCAATAATTACAATAAATGGTTTCATTAAATGTGCTAAACCAATCTTACGACAGCTTCAAGTATTTAACTAATCAAATAAATCCATTTATGCATTTGACCAATCAAATGGACGCCTTCATGTTGTTGACCAATCGGATGGAGCCCTTTGATGTTAGATGTTCGCCTCCTATGTGGATGATGGTCATTTGAGTATAATTTCTAAATGGCAATAATGTTTGTGGTTGTTTTGCTATTTGTTCATGTACCGCAAGTTATATCGTCATCGCAATACTGATCACTAATATCGCAAGTTTTCCTCATATCGTGCAGCCCTACCATAAAAACTAATGGACATGAACATTTTCTGTCTTCGGGTTCACAGAACCGTCTACAACCTTGCTATGTCACGCAGGCCACCTGCGTCCCCATACAGGTTTGCCCGTTTATTGCCCCCAGACATCCCGTATTGAAGAGCAGTTGTAACGAACGCTTTAACAGTTTATCACACATCCTTACCCAGAAATCTGAAGAGCTGAGGATTTAACTATGTCAATTTATCAAATGAGATCCTACTCATCTGGTTTTAACTCCCTGTTCTTTCTCCTTCTAGGATTATCTGGCCTGCATCATTGATCATCCCAAACAGTTGATCCATCCCGACCAGGTCTGTGCTCTTTTTGGGAACATAACAGACATCTATGCGTTTAACAAGTAAGTTTTAAACTATCAGAAAAGCTTTGGTAAAGAGAAAAGCAGGTTTTTGGGGATAATGGGGCATGCTGCCTGTTGTTCACAGTGAGCTGCTGCAGGACCTTGACATGTGTGAAAATGACCCTGTTGCAATTGCCAGGTGCTTTGTCGAAAAGGTTAGTGATAATGTGTTAAGGATGTAGTTTAATCACATTGTCATTGTGAAACAGTGAACATTTCATCCGATTTCTTTTGGTTTCAGAGGGAATACTTTGACATCTACACTCAGTACTGCACCAACTACCCGAAGTAAGAGCCGGAAAACTTTTAAATCCCCATGTTCATGTCTCAATTCTGATTGTTCATTCGTAGTTTTACTTTTATTTACACTTGGTTTCAATTTTATCATATATTTTTTCTCTCTTTTTTCATTCAGTTTTAGTTGCCTACACCAGCTTTCTTTCTCACTAAACTGGATTTTTTCTCGCTTGTTTACACCAGATTTTTATGTTTAAATTTGTTTTTGTTTTCATTTACACATCTTTTTTTTCTATTTACACTTTATTTATTGTTTGTTTTAACCTGTTGTTTTTGTTTACACCTATTTTTTTTGTTCCCATATTCTTTCTTTTACTTTTACCCTTGATTATTGTTTTACGCCTGGTTTCGTTTATTTACACCACTCTTCTGGTTGTTTAGACCTGCTTCCTCTTTGTGTAGATCTGCTTTTTTTTTTAGGTTTACTGTTAAAACTGCTTTACATTTCATTATCTTTTAATTCATTTTTTTTAATCATTGTTTGTTATTTGTAAATTTATTAGTTACCAATTTTCACAGGGATTCACTGGTTGTTTTGACCTATTTCCCATCTGGATTTGCCTTCTTCTCTCGCCTGTTGTCTCCATATTCAACATTACTCACTGATCACACCAGTTTTTTTTTCCCTTAACCTAGATGTGTTATTTCTTTTTGTCATGTTAGAGCTGCTCTAGGCTCTTCTGTTGAGGACTTATTTGTTTCATGTTCATAGTTTCAAGCTGTTCTGCACTCACTTTTGTACGTTCTTTTTTTTTCTCAATATTTTTCAGCTCTGTTGCAGCACTAACAGAATGTTTAAGGGATAAGTCTACAGCCAAATTTTTTAGAGACCGCCAGGCATCATTAAAACGCACGCTACCTCTGGGTTCTTACCTACTCAAACCAGTTCAAAGGATCCTTAAATACCACTTGTTGCTTCAAGTATGTGATTTTCTCCCAATTCTGTATAGTTCTGTAGTTACAGCCTGTTTTTTAGCTCTTGCATGAAAAAGACAATATCGTCTGCATAAAACCAGACTTTTCCTCGTTATTGGAAATAAACCCTTAGTTTATGTGAACTTCATCGTACTTTTTGCCAATGTCGCTCAGGAGATCGCAAAGCATTTTGACCCTGAAGAGGAAGGTTACGAGGATGTGGAGGAGGCCATCAATACCATGACAGGGGTGGCCTGGTACATCAACGACATGAAGAGGAAGCACGAGCATGCCGTTCGGCTGCAGGTCAGCCAAAAACATGCTGGATTTTCATGTGTGCATAATGCGCCTTTCCACATCCTGTTTGCATAATTCTGTAGTATTCCAATCAAATTAGATTGAATGCATTTTTCCGTTTTGTTTTGCAATATAAAGTAAACAGCAAATGTAAACTTATTACAATTGCTTTTATACTATTATACATTAAATATTACTCAAAATAGCTGGGGTAAAAAAAATGTTGGTCACTGTCACTTTAAAGTATTTCCTCCAGTTCTTGTTTGAAGTCCAGATTTAAAAGAACAAATAACAGAGTTAAAAAAACTAATTATTTATTGGAATCATTCTTTTTAATGAAAAAGTATGTTGGAAAAATAAAAACCTTTTGCAAAGTTAAAATAAAAACTAAGTGAAGTCTAGAGTTTTAAGATGTTGATTTAAATACATACAAAAGGAAGGCTAACCTCTTGTCGTCCGGTCGTAGGAGGTCCAGTCCTTGCTGCTGAACTGGAAAGGTCCTGATCTGGCTTCCTATGGAGAACTGGTTCTGGAGGGGACCTTCAAGGTTCATCGGGCCAAAAACGAGAGAACACTCTTCCTGTTCGACCGCATGCTGCTATTCACTAAACGCCGTGGAGAACACTACGTTTACAAGACGGACATACCTGTAAGTAACAAACAAGCAAAGATTATTAAAGACTGACAGACTGGCTTCATGGTTGTGTTTGTTTTTTAGTGCACCACCCTGATGCTGATTGAGAGCGCCAAAGATTCCCTGAGCTTCAGTGTCACACAGTACAAAAACCCCAAACAGCCTTACACTGTTCAGGTGAGTCTCTAGTTTGAAGTGATGTCAGGAAGAACTTTTAGGAAACTCAGTGATCGTCCATGTTTTTCTTTTCAAAAAAGTTGCATTTCTTCCTTTGGATCTTTCTGTCTTTGGGTAGGACTGATTAGTGGGGCTGTAAAGCAAGCTCTGGATTTTAGGACCATTTCACCACCTTTCATACATCCTGTTAGATCAGTTAAGCTCAGTTCTGATACTTTAGGATCTACCACCCTACTTTACATGCTTTTTGTTTAGCTTATTAGTTGGATCAGGTCAGTTTTTGCCAGACAGACCCAACATGAACTAAGTAGTCAAGATCAAGTACAGCTGAGAATGTGGTGGTACTACTTAGATGGCAGGGTTGGCCAATCCTGTGTAGGCTTCTCTGTTGGGGAGGGAGCAAGGTTGTTTGCAGTGGGTGTTTTTCATCTGGCCTCAAACAAAAAAATGAACCTATAGTGCTATAGAAGCAACTGAGAAAATTCTAACAAAGACTGCCCTGCTTTATAGACCAAGGGGGTTGTTTAGATGCACTCCTTTAGAGACCAGGGAGGAATCAACCCAGATTCATTTTTAAAAAGAATAAAACTTTAATTTTCAGAACAGAAAAAGTTTTTTCATTTGCCAAAAGAAAAATCTGATTATGTTCAGTTAAGAGTGGACATAGATATTAAAGTTTTCTACTAACCCTTGAAGCCAGATTTTAGTTTATATCTCCTGTTGTAAAATGTCCTCTTTTTGTGGTTTGCAGGCCAAGACAGTGGAGGAGAAAAAACTTTGGGCTCATCATATCAAACGCATCATTGTGGAAAACCACCATGCTATCATTCCTCAGAAGGTCAGTCAGGCTTTAAGTTAAGGATTCATGTTTTTATGGCCCCACTACGATTCCGAGTCGTGATGATTTCTGAATATCTTCTGATCCTGAGTCCCGATCCGGTACTTTTGTAACACATTTAAAAAATCAACAATTTCAATAAACAGATCAAGGCTGGCCCCTATTTTTATTTAGTTAACCTTATTTTATCATTAAACACTTAAATAGAGCATCTTTGGAAATGTCTTGAACAATTAAGTAAAAATAGTTTAACTATTAACTAAATAAATAGTTAACCGTTAATTAGTAAAAATAGATGAAAGTTAGTCATGTGAGAAAGTTTGGTGGTTGTAGCGTTAGTATCATCAGAACTATTGAACATTTTGGATTGTTATTCATATCTCCATTAAAACGTCTTAAAAATGACTTTCTTCCCAAAATATAGTTGTTGCATGAAAATGATGATGAGTTTCCCTGACTAACTCGTATCAATGTAACCATTTATTAGTTTAGGTTGCTTTCGAGACATTGTTTTTTGTTTTTTGGGGATCACTTTTTCCTGGGGCTTGCACTTTGTAGACGGTCCCCCAGCAGCCGTCTCACCACCATCTCTCAGTCAGCACCACGGAGAGAGTCATTCCCAACCAAAAAAAAAAAACAAAACCCAATCTTTTAGGTCCTTGTTTTAGTTAAGACAAAATGCAAGAGAGACTTGCAGTCAGTTTAAAACGTATATTAAAAGAGTCATTGATCCCCAAAACCCCCGCCTGGATATTGTGCTAATTTTACTGAACCGTTTTTGCACGCCTCCTGCTCAAACTAGTGCTGTATTCTGTTGTGATCCATTCATGATCATGATGTAGAGTATTTATGTTTAATAATAAGCATGAAATATTTAGCGTTGATAATAATAATAATAAAATAAACATCTGATCACTGATCAGGGTGCAACATCCAATTTCAATCGAGTCTGAAACTACGTCATCTGGCCTGATTTCCAACCAGGACATAGTTTAAATTCGCACCAGCAGGGACTTCTGTAAGATACAAAGAAAAAAATCTTATTGTTGTTTATTGCAGGCAAAAGAGGCCATTCTGGAGATGGACTCCATCTGTGAGTGAGAACAATGTGTCACTGCCTAAATTGCCTATGGTGTAATTTTAGTGTGTTGGTGCCGATGAATTCATATTTTTCTTGCAGATCCATCCAAGTATCGGTTCAGTCCTGAACGTCTGAAGAAAGCTGGGAACTCGCAGTCTGACGAAGCTCGTCAAGGCCGTTTCCATACTGGTAACCATCACATCGAATTACAATGATTATTCATTACTGCTAAATACATGTTTGAAACATTTTGTTGTCTTTACAGAAGCCAACAAAAAAATGCAAAAAAACGGCAAAGGTACAATTATTTTATATTCATCTCTTATTCTCTCAAAAAATGTTTTACTTTTTCTGCACAGAGATAATGTGTTTATGTACTATGGGAACTTTGAAGAGCCACATTTATTCATGAATAGTATATTTTAACATCGAGGAGAAAGTGGAAAATACTTGAAAATAGCACCAGCTGGTGGACAATAACAAGCTGTCAAATGGATCTCAGTTAGTTCTTAATGATCAAATCTCATTTTGTTCAGATAACTATAATCCCTATTATGAGATTTTCAAAAGAAAAGCATTTTCGTCTCTTTGTTTCGTCTCTTTGTTTTCATTTTTTGTCAATTGAACCATTACAATCAAAATTTAGAGTGAAAGTAAAAAATAAAGTTAACAATCAAGGATCTTCTGACAAATGTTGCAGACATTTGACATGGCTAAAAAATAGCTTGAAAATAAAATCAACAATTGAAAGGAATGATAAATGCTAAAAACCTTCATCCTTGAGTACATCCATCTGGGTAAAATGACTAAATGTGTCCAAATGAGCATTTTTAATCTGAGTTCATCAAATGTAGTGTTTTTAGTGTTTTTGTCGCATTTTCTTATAATGGAGGACATATATAAAGGAAATTAAATTAATAAATTACTTTTTTCAAACTGTTGTGATTCAGGGGCTGAAAAGACAAAAAAATGTTAGAAAAAGAGCTTATTTGTAACAGAAAATACGTTCGGCGGGCCACAAGCTCCCTGCTCCGAGGGGAAAGGGGGCGGGGTTTCTCTGCACCAACAGTCCCGTCCATAACTCAGGAGTGAATTTCTAATAAAATATTGCCACTTTACAGAAACTTTGTCCTAGAAAAGGTTTTTTGATTTTGGATAAAAACAGCGTAATCATAATTAAAAGAAGAAAATAACCTCTGCTTCACCTGTATTTATTTCTCACATGAATTTATACAGAATTAATGGAATGGAGAAATACTTTAAATGTCTAAATATGTCTAAGCACTCATAAGTGTAAGGACACTTTCCAATTTCTTTAATAATAACAAATATCTCCTCTGTGTTTTCCGGATCACGTCATTCCCTCCTCTTCCTCTGCTGCCATTACACATGGGGAACCCTCAGCATCTAAAGAGGTAAGAAACCGAACTCTGGCTGTGAAATCATTGTGTTGAAAGTAGTCCTGTCTAGTCTGTAAACCAGCTACAAAAGTTAGGAAGCGGCGGGTAAAAACAGTCGGGGTGAGCAGTGTGTGCCGTCATGCAGCTCTCGGACGGTGAGGGCGGCGGGTGCTCACTGTGGCTCGCTGAAAGTAGCGGCACGCTGGACTCCAGCAGCCTGGGGGAGTCTGACGGCGACCAGCTCGTCCACGAGGAAGAGCAGGAAGAGCTGGGCGGTGGGAAGGAGTCACATGAACTGCAGCTGAGGTGCAGCGATGAAGAAGAAGAGGAGGGAGAGTTTCTGCTGGAGGATGAGCAGGTAGAGGACTTTGCCAGCTCTGTGCTGGCTGCCATCTCCTGCTGGCACTACACGGTCCAGGCCTTCCTTTCCTCTGCGGGGACGGTGAGGCTTTCTGCTGCCAGCCTGGTCTTCATCTCCTCCAGCCCTGTAACCCACTAAAAGGTTAAAGGCCGCAACTCCAGCTGCTGTTGGGTAACTCTGCACAAGCTTCATGCATGCGACTAACTTCAGGCGTGCTGCATGGAAATGCTCACCTAAAGGAACAGTCTGACATGCTCAGTTCTGGTCAGAAGGTTACAATCTCTGCACGGACAAAAAGGTCACAGAAATCAGGCATTTACTCTTCTTTCCTAAGAGTAATGTGGGATCTACTGGCGAGAACATTTGCATAAGGTCAGCATAAGAGCAATCGCATGACTCTGACGAGTTGCTTAGCCATTTTGATTTCAGTCCACAGATTGGAATTCTGGGTAAATATCCTGCTCCTGAGAATTGATAAAGCAACAGGTGCGTTGGTACTAAGCTAACATATGTGTGTCCAGCCATCCAAAACCGCTGAATCCCTTTTGGGGTCACAGGGATGCTGGAGCCTATCCCAACTATCCCAAGTCAGCAGTCTGTTGCAGCGCCACATTACAACACCCGGACAAGATTTGAACCAAGACCCTCTCACTGTGAGACAACATGCACTACTGAGGACTACACCTCATGTGTGCATCCCACGTACTATCTACCAAGTTCTAAAAAAAAAAAAAAAAGTTTTAAAACATTTCAGAAGCTCAATTGCCATGCATTTTGCTCTTATTCCTCCTTTATTCTGACAGTAACAGCAGTTTTAGGACAAGTTTTTGTAGATTCTGTATCACAAATATGCTCTATTTCAAACAATATTTTTTTTCTCATGTCCTGGTTCACAGCAAAGAAAAAATCAGAAATGTGATTTTGTTCTTAAATATCTTTATATATGTCACTTCTATCTTGTAAATCTAAATTTCAAAGGATGTTAGAAATGTCCTTGCAAGGATCATTGGATATTTTTGTTTCTCAATTTTAGGATCCATTGTCTTGGCTCACTAATATGGAGTACCACAGGGTGTGGTACTAGATCCACTCTAATATTAGTGCACATTTTTATAAAATAAAAACTTCATTGCTTTAATCTGTAAAACCAAAATTCTTCGATTACACATCTTTTGTCTGTAACTCTTGCTTAAGTGTCGCTCTGAGTTAAAATCACAGAGATGGAAAATCCCAAAACACTGTTCCTTTAATGAACTCATTGGTTTGGCTTTTTATTACCTTTTTACAGTTTCATGCATGTCTTGTTTTGTGAAGCCTCTGGCTTTGATCTTAACTCCTGCTTATTAAAGCATGTTTGAGTTTTTCTGGCACAGTTTTGTTACGCCGCCCCCCCTTTTTTTATTTTTATTTTGGTTTTGCTGTTTGCTTATGTTGTATAAAATAGTGAGTCTATAATGCTGTGACAAACGGTCAGCTCATGTTGTGGAACTGCCTTTTTTTTCATCCCACATTTGGGCTAAGCTTAAGAAAGAATTGTTATTGTTGTGGTTTGTTTTGGACTTATTACTTACGTATTTACTTATGCAAGATTATTACAATTGTGAAAAGAAATTGCACCCTTGAAAATGTTAATAATGGTCATAGAGGAATTTTGTTTAGTTATGCAGATCAACCCACAAATGGAGCACGAACGCTTTTCCTTTTTTTAATAATACTGTGTTTGTGTTCTTTTTAAATAATGCAAACTGTACATAGCCTATATGTTTCCATAGTTTTTTTTTTTTTAATTAACATGTTCTCTTTTTTATTTTATTTTTATTTTTCAAGGAGGCAGACAAAGACAGAAACTTATCAACCAAAAGAAGTGGTCAACTTGCAGAGGAGCCAACGCCTCAGCAGGTAACCAGTTTAGCTCAAGTTTTACATTGCATCTCACCAAGCTTCTTTGGAACCAACTAATGAAATGCTCCGTAAACCTGCTTTGGTCATTTCTGTTATATAACATGCCAGCAGTTTAAATTGGCAAAGATTTGGTCATAAAAAACTGTCAAATTTCTTTAAAGTCCTAATCCGATGAAGTTTGTGGTTTCCCTTGTTCTTGTGGCATTTTTCTTATGTTGAAGGACATGTATCAAGAGAACTCATCTTAAAATTGCATTACTTTATTCAAATCGTTGTGACTGGAAACGCTTTTCATAAGAATAGATGATTGGAGTGGGTCTTCAATGATCTATCAACATGGCGCTACACATACTACATTGATGCATAGTGGTAGTCTGAGAGCACTACATTAAATCTTTATACAGCCTGTACAACCTGGCTGTGGATTCACACCTGGACTCTAACTTTCACAGGGCAGACTCTCTACATCTTGGCCACTTAGCACAGTCAGTACTCGCACCCAATACTTACTTTCCCTTATTTTGCCTTTCTAGAGCCCTGCAGATACATTGCCTCAGGAAAAGACACTTGAACAGACGGTAAACTCTGAGGAAAAGCCACACCCCAATCTGGATCCCCCCAGGAACTCGCAGTCACCTCCAAAGCCAGAAGCTGTGAAAGAGGAAGAAGCAAAACCTGCCACACCCGATTCCGACTCCAAGACCCTGAGCAGCGGGGAGTCCTCTGAAGATGAAGAGGAAGAAGCAGATGAGCACATGTCCCCTAGTATACTCCCATCCTCTGTCCTGGACAAGGCCAGTGCCATTGCTCAGCATTTCACCAGCAGCATTAAGCGAGGCAACCAGGTTCAGGACGAGACCCGCTCCATTGGCTGTCCCTCCCCCCGGTTACCCAGCAGGACCGCCAGCTGCCTGAGCCTCGCCACTGAGTCCGCAGACCAGCTTCCACGACTCAACAGCATCTCCTCGGATACTGCAGAAACAGTCAGTGGGACAGATTTGACTCTGATGTCTCCTCGAGAAGACAAAGTCTTCGATTTAGACCGAAGTATCCGGAGGAGGAGGGACTCCACTCTGTCCAAACACGACCAGCTTCTCATCGGGAAAATCAAGAACTACTACGAAAGTGCTGGAAGCCAGGATTCCACTTTTAGCCTGCGCCGCAGGGAGAGCCTGACGTACATCCCGTCTGGACTGGTCCGGAGCTCCGTCAGCCGCTTTAACAGTGTCCCAAATGAAGAAGGAGTCCCAACTTCAACTTCATCCAACTCTCTTGATGGTCTGTCAGCAGACTCGACCACTACTTTCCAGGAAGAGCCTCGGACCCGTATGGTTTCCTGTCACTCTTTGGATTCTTTAAGATCCGAACAGCTAAGCACAGACTCTGGGGAACATTCCAGGTCCAGGTCGCATGATAATCTGACTGAAGAAGAAGAGTTCAGACCTTCATCTCAAATAATTCAAGTCTGGAAGGAGATGGAACAACAGATCTGCAAATCTCAAACTGAAGCTGGAGCCTGTGAACAAACTAAAGAAGCTATAAAAGCCTCCAGAGAAAACAGCATCCGCCGCTGTAACCCAACCAAAACCAGAGGCCCGTCTGACCTCCCACCCGCTGAAGTAGACTCTGCAAGTCCTTCTTTCTCCAAACCGCTAGGGGTAAACCGCTCCAGCAGCCTGAAGAAGACCCTGAAAGTTTTTGGAGAAGAGGCGGTGCACCTCAGGGCCACAGTTCCTCGAGTCGGAAAGCTGAGGGCGGAGGAAGATAGGACCCAACCCAGCGAGAACTCAGAGCAGACAGAGGAAACGGACAAAGCGCAGAGTAAAGTCCTCCAGCTGGCCCGACGATACAGCCAGAAAATCAAATCCACCCAACCTGAAGTCCAACAACTGAGTCAGAGCAACCTCATCCGCAAGACGAGCTTAGCCCGTGTGGTGGAGGAGGAGAGTTCAGGTACTGAATATTTGATGATCAGCTTTGATTATTCTCATTTTGTCATATAGGGTTTCTATTTTAAATTTAACCCTTTACCATAAGAGCTTTAGCTCCAGTGCTTACATTCTTTGGACTACCGTAACTCTTCAATCAAAGTAAGTCCAGCAGATTCTGAAGCCAAGAAAAGCGGTTTTAAGTCATTATGTAACACTTTACGTTCGTATGTGTTACTTTACGGCGTAAAGCCGATACCAACAGCCGTTTTTCTCCATGTCAGAATCGACTGATGTTGATCACGTGAACGGTCAAAAAGTCGTGGTATGTATGTAGGTGTGTCAAACCCCTTATTTGGGCATTGGGTGCCCTTTTTTGAGTCTCTGGTATGATTTGGACCTGTGACAGAGCAGACACACTGCCACAAGACTATGGAGCCCCAAAATCTGTGTGCAGGTTTTTCACAATTTCATGATCTTTTTATATAATTATGAGAGATATATTGGTTGATTGTGTGATTGCACAAGGTACATTTTTTTTATTTTATTATGAACAATTTGGGGCTCCATATTAGACTACTAAGTTGAACCTCAGATAAATCTGTGTTATTTTGTCCAGTTACTCTTTAGAAATTCCAATGTTCCATCTTTTAGTGCAGAAAAATAACCACGACATGTGAAATCCACGAAGTAGAGTTACCAATGTCTTAAGGCTGTAAAACTCCTCACTGCGCACTTTATGGACTTTTCTCAGACAGACATGAACATTCTCACACCTCTCTTTCTTGAAAGGGGAACTGAGTATCGAGTGAACAATATTATGTTACATTTTGCTGTTATGTTAAAGTAATACAACAGATTTTCACAGTGTTTTAATATCTTTAAGACCTTTTGAACCCAGAAAAGGTTTTGTGTGTTTTGCCTAATTTGACTTTGCCACTTATTCTTAACACACACTGCACATGTCTGCTTTTTGACCCTAAAAGACCAGCTCCTGTGTCCTGATGTGGGATCTACCGGCACCTCCAGGGGCATCTCACAGAGTCGGGTGTCCTCCCGTAGCCCCCTCAGCCCTTCTCCCTCCACTGAGGGATTCAGCTGGCCCGACGTCTGTGAACTCCGCTCCAAGTACTCCAACCATGGTGACTCCTTAAAGGGTTCTGTAAGCCGGAGTGGCTCAGTGGGGGAGCAGATGTTCGACAGAAGTATGAGAAGGTACTCCAACAGCCTCCTCAGTGACGTCATTGGCGTCGAGGACCCCAAACACCAGGCTAGTTTCGAAGCTGGCCAGTATGAACCCAGCAAACGGCTCCACAGAGCCAATTCTCTCGATCCTCGACTCAGCAAAGACCAACTGACGGAGCTGCAGAGGCTCCAGGAGAAGGCTGCTAATGGTGACCACAGTGGTTACTACATTGCAGCTGAGGCACCACGAACAGGTGACCCCAACCACAAGATCATTGTCGTGGAGAAGCTTCCAGAGCCAGAAGAAACTAACCAACCTAAAGAGGAAGACGATGGTGGCTACGTTCAGATCCGTTCACCAACCAGCAGAGAGAAGATCTCCATCATGGCAGTAATCGACCGCTGCCGGGCCTATCAAGAGTCAGACGACTATAAACAGAGAGAGGAGACAAAAGCAAAAACCGAGCCGGCGAGATCTCAAGAACCGGACAAGATGCCAGCGGCATCGACCAAACAGGCGGAATCCCAGAAAACCAGGCAGAGCTCCGGACAGAGCGGCCAGCAGAGCATGGTGAAGAATCTGAGAGAAAAGTTCCAGAACCGCAGCTGAGAGCCCAAAAAGACCAACATTTTAATTCATAACTAACCAACCAACATTTTCCACAAATAGTTTGTTAGGAACTGATGGAGACTACGTCAGTCATTTCATGAGAGATTTATATTTTTAGACAGAAAATGGTGCGTGGTCTCGCAAAAATAGCACAAAACCTTCATTCTCAAACCTCTAAAGGAGAGTTTGTTTTTATTTTGTAGATGGATGATGACATTTAGTGATATAAATATAAAAACGCCTTGTCATAACTTCACTTTCTTTGCATTACCACTTAGTGAATCTTTCAACAAGATTAATTGTTGAGCAAAAGCAGAAAACTGAATAAAAAGCACCTTTTTTTTATTGGTACCGCCTGCTTGGATATTTAATTAGCGTCAACCTTTTGAGATTTTCTCTCTGTGAAAGAAAGCTGGAATTCGCTGTTCTCTTTACTCCCCTATGTGACTTAAACTACTTTGAAAACCACATTCTTAAGTAAAAATGGATTTTATGAAGAGCTAAAATTGATGTGTACCGGTAGATGAATCGTGGAAGAAAAAAACTTTCAGAGCTCACGTGATATATTTTTTTTATTCTTTGAACAAGTAATGACTATTAGCGGTTAGGATGTGTCTTGCTCAGTGACATGTCAGAATATGTGTTTTTTTAAACTCCTGTGGTTGTTGACACACTCACAGAATTAAATTTCATATATATTTATGAATATATATATATATATATGTGGCAGTTTTATGTTCCAAACAGCATTAAAATGCTATTTTACTTTCAGTTTAATACTTTTTGATGTTGTGCCTTTTTATAATTCAAAGGTTTATTTAAACTTGAGGTTATTTAATATTCTCTCGGTTTTGCTTCCCATGTTTAAGGTTGATGGTTTCATTCCCTTCTAGCCAGGAGGGAGGTTTAAACAATTTGCTTCTTCTGCACATCCTCCGACTGACTCTTGTGCTCTTCTTCATATTTATTGCATCTTGTAAATAGAAACAAGTGAGTGTGTCTCAACACTGTAGACTGAATGTATACTGTACATATGTGAATGTGTCTGATCATGTCGACTACACAAATAAAAAGAAATAATAAATGGATGAAAATGAGCAATATGTATTTATGTTTCTTAATCAGCAAATTACAACTTTTTTTTTCTTTTTTTGAAAAAAGTGCACCTGACACATTGAGATGTTTACAGTTTGATCAAATAAAATTTAGCTTTGGTTGCAAAAGAAATGTTAACATACTTGAAATTGTGTGTTACATTTTTGTGACCAGTTGTGTTCTTAAGTATTTTTAAAGACCCATTGGGATTTTTCTGCTTTTGACTTTAATTCACAGCATTTCTTCTGGAGCGACATTCTGAAGCTGTGATGTCATTAAATGTCAGATTGTTGTATACTCAGCAGCCCACAGGGCGGCGATAAAGCACACAGCAGTGTTGGTTGATTTAGTACTAACCCAAAATTATACACACACACACAAACACAAAAAAGAAAGGCCATGACTCTCCAGGTGTTTTCCCAGTATTTACACCAGACAGCAGTGGATGCACTTTATTTTATCATGATAAGAAAAGCAATTTTGAGGGTTTCTTTATGCCTACTGAATCAAAGCTATTCAAATTCCTGGTTTTAGAACCAGATTGCAATATTCTTTATTGCCATACCAAATTCTGATTAATGGAAAATAAATCCAAATCGTTTGTTTAATATGTAACACGTAAGCGACTAGTTTTGATCACGTTTATTACAATGCTTATTGCGTTTATTATAATGCTTACAAGCCCATGATACTTGCAAAATATTACTGCGCATTAATAACTACATTAGAAAATGTTTTAAATTGTTCTCAAAAAAATCAAATCAGGTTACAGAAAATAATTCCTATTTGTTCAAATATTGATCAAATAAAACAACAGAAGGTAAAAGTTTGAAAGCGGAATCATTTTAGATTAACAAACCTTTACATATTTATCATTTACATGATTCAAACTGATTTTTTTTTTTCATCCCATATGGCATTTTCACAGATTCTTGCACCAACTGTCAATGCAAACGCGCCGTCCAGGTTTTTTAACTGAAAAACAAAAACATTTACCTGGATTATTTACCATTACATGTAATTGTGTCTATTCTATTGTGTCTATTCTATTCTATTGTGTCTATTCTAAAGTATTACCTCTTCATCCTGTTACAATCTGCTGTCTATTCATTTGGCTTTACGGGGACTTCCGTGTGGATGAGTGACGTTAAATCTGTGGACAAAGAAAAGCCCCCTCCAGTAATTCTTCCTTCTTTGCATGCAGAAGAACTTAAAGGTAGAAAGAAGACTAACCCTCAAAGTCAATGAAGATAATAAGGTCATCGTTCTTGAGGTAGTTGCGCCTCCTGAGGTCGAAGTGCTTGATAAAGTTCCTCCATCCCCAGGATTCACCTCTGTAGCAATCACAGGAGGAGTCGTACGTCCCCACCTTGGATGGATTGTCCCAGCGATAGTTTCCATCTGAAGCTACAAACAAACAACAAAAAGAATCATGGCTGACAAGCGAAGCCATCGTGTAAATGACCAACAACCTGCAATTGTATTGCTGAAAACTATCAGAAATAATCTCCTCAAAGACCAACTCGGATGTAAATTCTATTTTTGGTGTTTTGGTATTATGTTCTTGTGGCATTTTTCTCATGATGGAGGACATATATTAGCCCTTGTGCTATCCTAGGCACTTTGACATTGGGAGTTGGGTCATCTAGACCCACTAGACAGTGCGCTGAACCTTTTTTTCTTCAATGATTTGTGATCTTCACTGGTTTCCATGGATTACATGAAATCTTTCCACCTTTGTCATGGTAGGGAGAACACGTCAATGCAAGGGTGGGGTCATCTAAGATAGCACAAGAGTTAAAGGAAATTAAGCTTAAAACTGCCTTTCTAACTATTTCTTTATTCAAATCATTGTGAATCAGGAGCAGAAAAAAACACAGTTTAAAAAAGATTGCATTTGTGACATAGACAATACGCCGGCTGGATGGGCCACAGGCCCCCTTCTCTTAAGTTCTCAGCAGCATGGAGGGAAGAGGGGGCAGGATTGTTCCATGCCAACAGCCCCACCCACAACTCAGACATGAATTTCTGTTAAACTTGTGCTACTCTACGGAAGCTAGAAATCACAGCAGGTTTTATGATTTTAGCTAAAAAGCGTATACTCAATCAAAAGACTACTGGGAACACTTTTACGATAATTCAAAAGACTTAAATGGGGACTTAAATTTGACCAAAAGCCCTGTCCCAGTAAACACTGGTGTATAGCCACTATGCTTGTTTCCTCTACAACAAAAACCACTGAGAAGTGATCCCATAAGCTTCCCAAACCAACAGTGCAGGTGGAGTTTGTTTCCAAAAGTGGAATTCTGAAAAAGGGTACTAAAACTTTTTCACTGTATAGTTGATGTTCCAAACCATGATTTAAATCTAGTTTAAAAACTAATTTTGTTTTTTAAAAAGGACCATGAATAAAATATGCGATTTTTCAGATTGTTAAACAGTTTAAAAAATCTAGATAGCTAGATTGAGTCTCACAACACACAGCAGCAGATGTCCTGGTTTGTTGTTTTTTCTTTTTACGTTATTGTTTTGTGAGTTTTGTGGCTCTAACAATATCTGTCAAGTAATTCAAGTTGTGCCAATTGGAGCTGCAGTTCAGACATTACTTTGATGGGACCACACTTGATACCAACGGTCTGCCTTGACATTTCATAGATCTTTATACAATGAATACAACACGGACATTCTAACTGTTAGTACTGTTATAACTTTTTTTCGTTGAACACCTGTAGGGTTTTGGAATGTTGTCAAATCTTCATTCCCTAATTTAAATGAAAGAACCTAAATACCAACACTAGTTGAGTTAAAACGTGGTTGTATTTCATGTTCAATGGACTTCCTGTCTCTAATGTCTCAAGGCAACAGCACTTACTTTTAGACATGTCAGTAGTTAGACTACGAGCAGAGGACATCCTCAGCAAGATGTTAGGATCTTGGTCCATCACCACCAAGGTAGCCTGTCTGTTGATTGCTGGCCACTGCAGAATGAGGTCATTCTCCCCACTTGCCAAGTGAAAGTACAGTCCTGTGTAGTTCCCTGTGAAGTCACTGTACTCTGACAGGGGTTTGACACGAACGCCGTACGCGTAACCTTCGGGGCTGTAGAAACGAGGGCTGTTGAGAACCGTGTTGTTGTCCGCCGTTTCCATGATCTTAGAGAAGTTGTGGATGGTCCACACAGCACTGGGACACCGTGTCTCGGTCAGGCTGATGTCGTCGATGTAAATGCCGCCGGAGGATGCAGAGGGGTCGCCGCGCACGGCTTGGAAGGCGTATCGGAATTTAACTTCCATTTCCATTTGGACGTGGGCAATTTTCCACGTGTGATCAGAATCCGCTGGGTAGACAAAAAATTCAACAAAGCATATTTGAGTGACAAAATCATGAAACTATTACATTTTATAAAAGGTTTCCAGCGTAAATGGATTTCAGTAGAAAGCTGTTGTGTTTTTTTAAATTGCATGTGACACTATCTGAAACTTGTTGCTCAGCTTATCAGGGCTCTCCACAGCAAATCAGCTGTCAATGATCTGCATGGGTTGTTTGTTGGATTATTATGCCAATGCCACTTCAGACACAACCCTGTATTTTATCCAGATGCTGGCACAGACAGGGGGACCCAGATTTGGGCCCCTTTAGTTATGCAATCGTGCAAAAGGTCAAGGAATCGCCCCCTGAGAAGTGAACTATTTTTCCATGTGCCAGTCCTGCAATTAACCAATTAAGCTATGCAGCCACTATTTAAAATTACCTTGCATGAAGTGGAATATTAGGATTTCTGTTACACAGCGAATGACCATTCCACATAAAATATATCGCTACAGACACCTGTGTGCCTCCCAGAACAAACTTGCATTGAGCCTAGCTGCATAAAAACAGGTTTTCTACAAAAAAGGATATTATCTTCTGTTTTGATTAGGAAAAAAAACTATTATAACTTTAAAAAATACAACGTAACAGTTTGATTCCAGTAGATGTGCAGATGAAAGAAAATTGCCCTGCATAGGCTACTGTGTTTAAAAAATAAAATGTGAACTACAAGCATACAATAATTGACAACAATCTGATTTTAATTTCGCTTATAGCATCTCAGCACTTGCAAAAGCATGTGACTGTTACTGTTGTAGCGTCTGTACTCAATCATTACTTCTAAATACCCTGAAAAGTGTGTATTTTCCTCATCCTGCGGACAACGCCTGTCCCATCATCCATCTTGACCCATATCACCAGCTTGTCCTGGACATTCCCAGTCATTTTATAGAAAAATTGCAGGCACTGAATCTTCCTCTTTGGATAGAGGGTTCTGGATTCCAACAGAGCTGAGTCCTGCGGGTTTCCGATCCTGGTGTTCAAGTACATGAAGTACCCAGCATCTGTAAAACAACACATAAAAAGAATCGACTGTGATGCAAAATTCCTTTAATACATCTTGTTCTGATATTTTTCTTTAAAAGGTGTGTGAGTGGCATCTTAGAGGTCTGACCTCTGCACCTTCCCAGGAGTGTGTGGTCTTCTGCATCCGCAGTGCTCTTGGTATGAACCCAGTCAACATCGTCAGTGGAGGCTTGGATCATCCCACAGATGCTAGCGTACTCAAATGCACACTGATCCAGCAGGGTCAGCGGCCCAGCTGGGGATAAAGTTTAAACTTTAGTAGACATTCATGGAACCAAAACTTAAAAATTATATACATGTATATAACTCTGATCACATACAGCAGTTGTACATGCGATTGAGCCTGAGGGTGTCCTTCTCGCTGAAGTCTAGGTATTGGCCGATGATGTAGTAAAACTCTGGGATTTTGGTGGTGATGGTGGGTATGGATTCATTCTTGTTAAAGGAGAAGGGCCGATAATGCATGACAGACTCGTAGTCGTACGCCGTGTTTTGATCGGTGATGAAGTCGTCGTTGTATGCGTTGAAGTTGTGCTCAAGTCCTGCGAGGAATTTGATCCATTTAGTTTATCTTTTCACAAAAACATTAAAAAAACAACAAATTTTTTGTTAAGATTTCTACACTTTTCTAACCCAGATTAATTGTAAAAACAAATCATTCAATATCTATATCTATCTATTACTGAAGTATTATACAGCTTCAACAGGTCCTGATACATTTTGAATTGGATTTAAAAAAATGGTTTCTAAACAATTTTTTGCAAAAATTCTCCTGCATGTTGATTGCCTACTAGTGTCAGGGGATACACAATTTGCAAACCATCGCCAAACCATTTTTGTATATCTGAAATATTCAAGACATCTACCATGACTGACGATACTATCCGCATGGTTCCAATGTCAATTTTTCCACCTTATACATCTTGATGTTTTGGATCTCTAACTCACAGGTTTCAAACTCCAAGCCATTAAGGTTTACAGTCCTACATCTTTTTCATGTAACCTGCCATTGTGGCACCCTGTTGACTAACTCATGTATTCAGGAACAGGTGGTTCCTGAAAAACCAGAGGGATGCCGGTCCTTAAGGCCTATTATCCTTCTCTCATACTTGGTGCAGTTCCTACACATACCAGGTTTCACCTGATCAAGCCAGATGTTCACATAGTCATCCCTGTCTGTGCGGGACTGCTCATGATAAAATCCAAGGGCATGAAGAAGCTCATGCTCAATCACAGCCTTGTGGTCACAGCCTGGTCCCAAAGATAGAATCTGACCGTCACTCTGTTTGCCAACGCTGGAGAAGCATCTGTGACAGAAGAAATGGTAAGAAACGAAGAAAGGAAGATGGTAGAGCCCAGGGTTAGATAGCCTTGGATCCAATTAAAAGGCAGATGTATTACATTTTTTGTGGTGATTACAACAGTGTCTCACCCTCCTTGTTTCTCAAACTTGATGTAGGACTTTTCTCCCTCGTACGGCTTGAAGTCGACACAAGACTTGAGACGATACACTTCAAATGCCTGGTGGACACAGCCTTTGGCATTCAGATCTGAGGAGACAAAGTTGGAAAGTTTTTCCTTCCAATTATTTTTTGACTTTCAGTCCTATCACAGCTGGTCAAGAGTATTAACCATGGTTAATGTGTAATTTAAAAAACATCATTAGCTTCTTTAGTTTTGGGGATTTGCTTTATTCAAATGTGAACTCTGGACAGGAAACACTCAAGAATTGACGGGCCTTTGGCCCACCTGAAGACCTTCACTTGCAAGTAAACCCTGGAACGACTAAAGGACTCTCTGCAAACAAACTATTCAGCAGAACTCTGCCAATCTTGTTCTTGGTTTGGATTAGAACTTTGTTTAAAAATGTTTTGGTTGAGCTTTTAGTGCAGAAAGATCCCTCGTTATATGCTGGTTTACCTTTTGCATTCTTTCCTTTTTTTATGCAATTTTGCATCCTGTTTTACAGCACATTGGTTCTGCATCCTGATTGGCTGTAGAGCATTGTCAATCAATTTCTTCAGTGCTGTGTCTCCTGTACTGTCATGATTTGTTTATTATTTTTTGGCTTACTTTTCGCTTCGTTTCTGTTTCATGTTTGTTGTCATGTTTAAGTTCTGTTTCCTGCTTTATGTTGAAAGGTTTCCTGTTGTGCCACTGTTTTGAATTTTACTTCCCTGGTTCCAATCTCTCCTGATCAAGTTCACCTGTGTCTTGTCAGTGCAGTTTGTGTTTAAGTAATTTCCATGTCCGTCTTCTGCCCAGTTTACCTGCTTAGCACACAGTGAGTTTTTGTTTTGTTTCCCTGCTCTGCAGCACTTTTGCTATAATACAGTTTTTCTCAGTCGCCTTAGTACAATTCTCATATCAGAATTGAAGTTTGCAAATACATGTGTGCATTTCTCAAAACAATTTGTACAAACAGCAAAACACTATGTATTTCTTGCAAAAGCCTGTAACTTGCTCAAAATCTTTAGTTCATCTCTCAAAACTAAGTCTTTATGTCATTGAACATGTCAGTGCCATCAGAATGTCAAGTCCTTTTGATTGCAAGAGACTGGACAAGATTCACATTTACACTTTTATTGTTCATATTGTAATTTGTTGACAGACCATGTCATACCAACATAGAAAAACCCACTGCAAACAGTAACACAAAGGGAAAAAAACATAGGAGAATATTCTGTCCAACAGTACAGGCAATGCAGTAGGAACTGGTGTGGTCTTCCTACACCTCTTGTCGTTCCTGGATGTTAGGCCACAAAATCCACATCACAGCGAATATCCTCTCTTGCAATGCAGCGAAATATGTTTGTCACATTGTGACAACTTGGTCAACCATTTTGCAGTTAATGACTTATACGATGAACTAATGACTAGGTGTTTTGAGGAGTAAGACTATTGCACAGTGACCTATATAATACATTTTGATCAACATGACATAAACAACCGATAATGTAGCAAAGAGCAGAGAATTGTACATAATCATTTGCATGGATGTACCAAAGCAATTGCAACCTGTTCAAAAAAGTGAGAAACTGCTTATATGATGTGCACAAGTGACATCATGATGTGAAGATTGAAGTTTTGGGAATTTCATTCTGATCTGAGAATTGTACTAAAGCGACTGAGGAAAAACTGTAATAAACCCCTTGCTTTGGAACCGTGTGCCTCCCATCTCTACATTTTGGGTCCTTCATCTTCATCATTACCACCGAACTTGACATGTACAGAATGTGTCCAGTTTGCCATAGTTACATAAATCTTTGATCAGAATCAGGTCTTTGTTTTTCTTCTACAATACTGAACAGATTTTTCTATGAATATTTGAACTTTGAGAATTTAGACAATATAGAAATGTGTGAAAATGTTCCTGTATATCTGAGAAAAGTGTATAAAGTGTGTAATGAGGAGATTTACAGCCTTTGCAGCCTGGATGAAATACAGGATTATGTCAGAAATCTTTGCCAAACCAACTGTGTGAAGCTGATAACTGTGGCAAATCCTGAAGGGATGTACTGAAAGGTTACCATTATTTGCCGTTTTCTTCATAATTTCAATATCTTAATGTAATACTTCTCACCCTGGATTTTGTGTGGAAATTATCATCATCTTAAGTAAATGGGAACAAAATCTAAAAGTCAATATTCTTGAGGTGTGTTTTGCCTCCACTTGGTCCCAAAGGTTGACTAAAAGTTGGGCTGGATACTTTAGTCAATATAAAAATAAAACTGACAACGTCACCACAAAAAAAAAACGGCTATTGAAATCATATTTTCATGCTTGGTATGATAGCAATATCTTCTTTATTTAATAGTATTTGAAAAAAAAAAGTAAAAAAAACTACATTTGTGTTTTTTGTACATCAATGAACAGTACTACTGACGTACCGTTAATTTCTAAAATTTTTGGCACTTAATGCTAAATTGTGAAATAAGTTGTGAGCATCCCCACAGCATGATAGCACCTCCGCCAGGAAGTGTTTCTCATTTTGTTTTCAGCTACTCCCTTCATAGGTTGCCACAGCGAATCATCCACCACCATAAGATGTTTGCATTAAGAAAAGCTATTAATAATGAATAAAGGAAGCTCTGTTTTAACAGAGAGATTTACGCTGGCTTCCTCTGTCTGTGGAAAGGTAACAAATTAAAATCTTAAAATGTAATTGTAGATTTTCACTCTTTTCTTTCAGAACTGATAATGTTTGAATGAAAATAGATTTCAGTAAGAGTGCAGGGTGCTTTAAGGAAATAAAATAACAAATTTAACACAAAGCTGCATAATTGTGTCACAGTTTGTGCTGTCTACTCTGGGCAGAAATCAGTGTGAGGTTGCAGATGCATTTCAGCATATTTGAGAATATTTTTCATTGAAGGTATGACTTTTTTTTTAAGTCAAAACTGTATTTATGAATATTAAACCATTTTATTAACCAAAAAAGCCTATTCTAAAATTGCTTTTGGTGTATAATTTAATCTGGAAAATGCAAGCTTGCTCAAGTCCTGATGGTTTAGTTTAATCCCCACTGCTATAAACCATAGCTGTTAACAGCAAAACTTGAGAATCAAGTTACGACGTTAAAATAAAGCTACAAAACTCTTTACATAATTTCCATTTATTTCATTAGATTAAAACTATAAAACATTTTAACAATAAGACATTCTGCATCTATAGCTGCACCTATTTTGCACCAATGAATATGACATCAAAATAGCTCTGGTCAAGACTTGTTAATAAGAAGAAAAAACTCACCTAAATCATCTCCAAGAATGTATGGGATGGGAAACTGCCATCTGTACCGTTCATTAAGTAGAGCATTCCTTTCTTTCTATGGCATGAAGAGTTTTTAAGTCAGGTTAATGTAAAATATTTTTGAAAGCAGCATAGCCACTTAAGAGGAAGGCAGCTGCCAATAAAAGAAAATGTATTATAAAAGTTAGAACTTACAGGAAGTAAAATGTCACCTTCAATTAGGTTGGCATCTGAACCTGTAATGTAAATATGAATCAACATTTGTTTTTTATCAGCTGGAGCAGATTTCCAAAGAGTCGAATCTTACCATCGTTAAGGAGAGGATTCACATCTTCACTGTTTTCATACACCTCTGTGAGAAAAACATTCGTGTTTACCACTTTTTGGAAATAATTGGTCAACATATATAATTTGTGTTACATACCATGTACTTCCAAGGAAACTGGTATCTGCACAAAAAAAGCCATTGCATCAACTTTATTGCATAAATATTCACTATTTTTGTGCATTAATTATACTTACAGCATATGATGTGGTGAAAAATACAAGTCCAAACAAAAGGAGCACCTTCCCCATTGTGTCATGGAGTTAATTCTGTTGCTTTTGACCCGAATGTGCTTGTAGTGTTAAGACTTTAACAAGCATATCCAGTTTATGGTGCCTACAAAGAGCAACAAAAGGACTTTGACATAAAACTGTTACTAATTGGCAGAGTTTTTTTTTACATGTCATGCAGTGGCTTCTGACACTGCAGTCTTTTTACTCAATGATTAACTATGCAATGTAGACCCAAATATACTCTGCCTTTGTTGTTTTATTGAAATTTTAGTGGTAATCAGTAAATATCTGTGACTGAACATATAGTCGGTAAACATTTGGATGAACGCTTGGAAATTATCTCACACTTTACTGTTGCAAAAAATATATTGTCAATAAGTTTTTTTATTAACCACTTAATCGTTGGAGGATTAAGTATCTCAAATCAAGGGTTACATTCTAATTTTCGAGGTGTCCGTAAAGCACCACGGTTTTTGTGTTCATCATGTAGAACACTAGGGGGCGACACAATTCTAATTTTCTCAAGAACGCTTTTACATTGTTTGTATAAAGGCAAGAAAATTTGCATAATTGCGCATGTTTTATAACAAACGTCATACGTTAAACGTCATAATTATCGCAGTTTGCGAGGATTGTGCGTTAAATTTCATGTCTTGAATTTTACGTTAACAGAAGGATTATTTAAAAGGTCGCATCATGTATGCAACGTGTAACGTTTACGGAACCTCTGTTTAGCTACCTCAGAAGTTGGACATTGTTGCCCAGTACCTAAATAAAATCGTTGATAGACGCGTAATCCAAGACCCATGGACTCATTCCTCTAATGTATGCTAGGTTCAAATAAATAGATTTGTCTCTCAGCGCACACCTGACGAGGTGGCCGAGTGGTTAAGGCGATGGACTGCTAATCCATTGTGCTCTGCACGCGTGGGTTCGAATCCCATCCTCGTCGGACTATTGCGTTTTAATTTTAAATGGACAGATGTGATTTTTTTTTTTAATCGCCAAATTTTATTATAGATTTCAAATTAAATCTAATCTTTACTCACAATCATCATATAAGTAAAAATTTTTATTTAACATCTTATGGATTTTATTTATCACCTTGTAAGACATTTTACAAAACTGGAAAATTATAGCAGTTAAAGGTTGTTAATGGTAGTTTTTAATTTTTACTGTGGCATGTGAATCATCTTAGCCATCATTTGATTCAAAATGATCCATCTGAAAACACTTGTCCTCTTGTAACATCTCCAGATTTCCACATTGTTCCTTTCTCCAATCGGATTTCTCTTGGTTTGCTTGATATCCTTTATTAAGATATCCTCCGCTGTTGCCACACCTCCCTGTGGAATTCGAAGATACGTTTAAATTTGCCATGGCTCCATAAGTGCTTCCACCCACTCCAGGAGAGAGGATCAGCATCTCTGCTCGTCTCCGCTCATCTATCTGTTAGAGCGTCATGGGAAAGAAAAGAAGAAAAAAGAAAAAAAAAAAGAAATGCAAACCTTGAATCCTCACACATTTGTTTATGTTTATATATTTCGAGTAACGTTTTACTGAGGTATACCTTGTGTTTTCGATGATACTGATCAATGGCGTACTGATACTTGGCAGCATTCAGCCCAAAAACTCCAGCGAACCTCTCTCCAAGAAAATCGCAAGCTGCAGTTTTTTAAAACCAATTCACAGAAGAGTTATGACAATCACCGGATATAATTATGAGTTTGTTGACCACAGAACTTACCTAGAAGTGAAATCCTACCGAATAGAAGGGCCGCATTCTTGAAGGATAACTTAGTCTGGAAAAGAGACAAAAAACTTGATTTCCTGCCAATTTTGTAGATTTGTCCACGATCAACTTAGTGGTTTATCTATAAACTGGTGGCTTTATTTGAGCGGAAACATAATAACAACAAACGAATTAAAAAAAAATGACAAACTTATTTATATTTCACTCTGCAATATAGGCTTGTGTAAATTTAGTAATAACGAACGTTCCGCTGGAACAAATCCTGTTTGTTATGCAAAGGTCCCATATGATGTTTACTAACAATGTAATGCTTAACCTTCCTGTTGTCATCTGTCTTTTGGTTAACGAAATGTCGTGGAGGTTCATAGACAGGAGCAGCCGGCTCAAGGCGCACCTTAAGAGGAGCACAGGTGTGTCTTGCTGTTTATTATTATTGTACGACAGCTGTATTTGTGTAGACTGTTAGTTGCGCACATGAACAGCACTTGTTATGGGATCTTTGCACAACCCACAGGATTTCGAGGGGTCGAAAAAACTGAAAAATATGTACGACACAACAAATCTGTCCACTGCAACTCGTTGTCTGTAGCATGCACAAAAATGTGCATGACCATTTTTGCACTACGGTTTCACTGAGCGATCTACGACCTTTGTATTTTATCCAGGTCACCTTGCACACACTGTCCTAGTGCATAATACCTCCCCTTCCGTGTTTGACAGTGAGGGGGATGTTCTTGTGGTCCTTAGGTAAATTCCTCTTCCTCCAAACTTCATTTTGAGTCGATGCCAAAAAACCCGCAATTTTTTGTCAACTTCCACCTAAATTCTCCTCTGAATCATCCATATTTTGGGGATTTTAAACTTTTTAGATGTACATGTCTTCTTCTGGGGATAGGGGAGTGTGATAACTGTTGGTTTCTGGGTAACTGAGCTCCCACAATCCTCCTACTTAGTTCCTCATCATTATGATGATTAGTCGGTTTTTTTTATCTCTTTCTCTAGTCTTGGTGATAGTCTTGCTACTCATTCAAACTTTGTGTAAGTAGTCTTATTATTGGCAGGCTGGGACATTTCTTTAATCTTGGTCATAGTAAATTACTACTTTTCCTCAATAAACAACACTAGTGGGTCACAAATCGAATTGATTCCTGTATTTTTGTCTAAATGTTCAGATTAAAGCAATATTTGGATCATTTCTTTGTCAGTGTTTGACTGAGACAAATCATTGTAGAACACATGACCAAACAGGGACATTATTTTCCAGCAAATCCCCTACCCTCCCTGCTGGTTCCTCAAAGGGGATTGGCATTGATAGCTCCTCATCTGTGCTGTCCTCTACCTCCAGAGTTTCACCGCTAGAGAAGTGGAGGATCTTCCTCTGTTTAGGCAAAGCCGATCCCGGGATTTCTGTTGGCTCCTGAAAAATTGTAGAGGTGGACGAACGTCAAATACAAAGTCTCACACATGAAGTTTCTGTTGTGTAGTAGAAAGTTTGACCTGGTTGTTCATTCTTCAGAAGTTAGTCTCCCATCTGCACGGTTTCCATCCAGTACAACTCAGCTGTTTGGACAAAAACAAATCCAGGATGCGGAGCAAGTGTTGAAACCGGAGATGACAAAAACAAACCTTCTCACAGACTCCTACCAAGTTTCCTTCTTAAGCCTGATAGGCCAGACCTGGGTGGTGGCAGGAGGGTGTTGAATGTCAAGCTTTATTGACACTTCTTGCCTTTTAAACTGCACAATGAACAAGACATCCAGCTGCTTGTTTTCATGGATCACCAGGAAAGAAACTTTTGAAATCTGTTCATTTTCAGCTGGTTGAGTATTTTAAAACACTTCTTAGAAACTGAATTAAAGGTACTAAATCTAAATAACTTTGATGTTTTTTTATTTTGTGTGATACTTTTCTTCCGGTTTCCAAAGAGCAATATTTTTGAGCATGTTCTTACTTCCATGAGTTCAGAAAGGAAATGAAATATTGATCTGAATACTGGATTGGTTTTGGATTATACTCTTGGATTCTGGACCTTTTGCTAAAGATTCCACCCTCTTCCTCCCCGTCCTGGATTTATCACCACAGCCACAAAGTCCAAGAAAACTTTCTTATAAAGAAAATCATCCAGGTCCACTTTGGTCTACAGAGCTGTTTCTTTCTCACTGGGACGTCCAGATCACAGTCACAATGACATCCTTGTGGTACGCCGCCATGGCAACACGATTTCATCATCTGGACATAGAAAATATCTTGAAGTTATGACGGGAATTCTGGTTTGAGCTTTGGCCTTAAAGCCCAAGAAGCATTAGTAGTCAATTTGTCTAAATTCCTCTGGTTTAGCTCAAAGGTTGACAGTTTCCCAAATCACTTTTAGTGGCCGAAGTGCCCTTGAGCAACACACCTAACCCTCACCTGCTCAACTGCAAACTGAATTTCAAAGCATCATACATGTAAAGTTGATGAAAACAGTCAAATGGCTTGTTGGAATTATTTTAGTAGGAAATCATGACTTTTAACATAAGTTTTGCAGTTAAATGTCTATAGTTTGATATTTTTTAATCTATTTTTTTTTGCAAGTTTTAGGAACTTCAATGTGGACCATAGCCTGATAATGTCCTATTAAAAACAAAAAACATTTTTAAAACTCAGGTCAAATATTTATGATTAAAAAGTACCTGAACTGATCACTAAAAACGTAATTTATTTCACAAGAATCTGACACGGCTTATGATTTATTACAGGTAATATAATGTTTAACATGAAATAATCAATGTGTTTATATTTTCTAAAGATACATTGCAGAAAATTGTTTTCTTTTAAATGATGATGCATTATTAACACCTTTTTATACATAAATAAAAACGTTTAATAACATATGAATTTTATTTTAATGAAAGACACACTTAGAGAAAGGGAAGTGAACACATTTGGGATGACGGGACTTAACCTTAAACATTAGCCCACAAACTGATGGGGACCGACGTAAAAAAAATAAAAGATGAACTACAGTACACATCATTCAAACCATCCCCATAGTGTGCCATGAAGGTGTACACGTCTACTTTTGGTTAGCAAACAGCACATTAAAGCAGCATATTACTGTTTCTTTATGTTTCCAGCAGCTACGAGCAATGCTCTAATTGACAGGACTTTTATTTTGAAAAGCGGGAGGGATGGAACATAGAGCAGGAGTCCACTTTCATGTATGTGGTTTTCAGGAACACTGAGTAGTTACTTCCTGCATTTCAAAAACTATTCAGTCAACATCCATAGAAACAGACTGCAATTCAAAGCTGCATGACGTCAAAAGTGTATTCAGTAGAAATGAATCACTTTTTCCTCATAAAACAGACTTCAAATCAGTAGCGTCCAACAAGAACAGTTTTCTAAAATGTGATAAAAAGGAAAAGAAACAGCAAAAGAATCCAATAGAAGATGTAATAAACTGTAAACGGTTCCGTCAAACCCAATTCCGATCCCACGTTCCAGATGATAAAAGTGCTTTTTTTTCTAGCTTTGTGTTCTGAAAGAACATCCAGCTTTGTAAAGAGCTTAGTGTTTTAATTGAAATCCTATTTAAGAGGCTGGTAAAGTCCTGCAGAGAACATTCTGATTTAAACAGATCTGTCCCAACTTTATCTTTTCTTCTGTGAATCTTAGCAGCTGAGAAGCTGCAGAAACCTTCTTGGTGGGGGGCTCCAGACCTTAAAATGACACACACAAAAAAACAACCCAAGTAGGCTGGTTTGGTTTGGTTCTTCCTTAAAGTGCTGCTTTCTGCACATAAAAAATAGATTTATCAGGCAAATAGGAGAGCAAGCTCCAAAATCGACAGGTTTGGAGACCGAGTAGATTAGAACCACCGCAGAAAAAAACAAAACTACCAGCTTCATCATTTTCATCATTTTCAATATTTTTCCAAGAGGGACTAAAAGGGGCACAATAAAAGAAGAAAACTGAACAAATATTTGAGAATAAAGTCCTAAAACTATGAGAAAAAAACAGTCAAAATATTACTACCAAGTTGTACAATGGGAAAAAAGGCAAGTTTTACAATAATTAAGTCATAAAATGTGGGGAAAAAAGGCAACATTTTATGACAAAGTTGTAAAATTATGAAAAAAAAAGCTAAAGTTAACGAGAATAGAATCATAACATTGAGGGGGGAAAAGTCTACATTTTACAAGAAAAAAGTTTAATAATAAGGCTTCATAAGTTTTTTTGAAAAAAATAATAATAGTATTCAGCTTTAAAAACATTTCAACAAAGACAATCGATCATTAACCGGTTTAATTTCTGTTGTTGGACATCAGACTGCTCAACAATCTGCTTTACTTTTTCTGACTATTTTCACAAATTTACAACTTTATTTTCAAAAAAGCAAAAATTTTAACTTTTAAGTCACAAATTTACCATTTTTTTCTCCTTTTTCCAATAATTGTACCGCTATTCTTGTAAAACGTTGATTTTTTTCTTATGCTTTTACAATTTCTTCCTCATAATTTTACAACTTTATTCTCATGTATTATTTTTCTTTGATGGCTGCCCTAAAACGGTCAGTTTTTTTAGTAAAGTAAATTCAAGCACAAAAATGTTGTGACTTTTTAGAATTGTTAGGATTTTATCTCATAGTCGTGACTTTAATCTTAAAATTGTAACTAAATATCAGAATTCTGACTTTTTATTAAAAAAGAATGTAAAAATCCCAATTATCTTTGTTTCTCCTCAAATCTTTTTGGGAAGTATCCAGACTCAAATCTTAAAATTTATACCTTTTTTTTTTATACCCAAAAAATGTTGAATTTTTTTAGTTTAAGTTAAAGAAAATTTATCTTATTCTCAAACCTAAACATTTAATTTCAGAATTTAGGTTTTTCGACATTTTTTTAATTATTTTTTTAACTATTTAAAAGAAAAGAAAAATAAGAAAACATAGAAGAGACAAAGACCCCCCATAGGCTCAAACACTTTACCGTACTTGGATGAGACGGATCAAATACCAAACGATAACTGCTCATTTGTAGAATAGGTGTACTTGTCTTAGCAGGAATGCGTTACATCATCGATCGATAATACCAAAAATAATAAGACAGCATGAGTGAAGGGAATTCTGGGGGAGCACATGGGGGGAGGATTACTGTCTGCAGTGGAGGTTAGAAACGGTGATGAGTGTTTAGGAGAGGACACAGCCCGTGTCCTTCTGTGGCTTCAGGTCGGGCTCCTTCACCGGCTTCACTTCCTCTTCCTTAGGTTTGCCCTGATTTTCAAAATAAAAGAAAATAATAAAATAAGATGTAGGAACTGAAAACTGTTTTTCAGATCACGTTTCGTAAAGACTCACAACCCCTTTTCTGGATTTGTGTTGAACGTTTTGAATTTTTTCGCTTTTGTTTTCACCTTGTCGTTTTTGGCTCCCTTGGTCAGATCGAAGGTGGCGTAGACTTCAGGGGTGCACTGCTCACTGAGGGGGGGCATCTCGAATCCGACTGGCTCGGCCAGGCCGTAGCTGGCCTTCAGCTCCAGCTGGGGCGCCTCGGCCGGGACTTTGTGGAAGTATCTGAGGAACCAAAGGAGGAGATGAAATGGAAGCGGAAGAAAACGCTTCGTTTTCCACGCCAGCCCGACTCACATGAAGCCGTTCTCCCTCTGGCACTTCTCCAGCGTGTTCTTGATGAGGGCCCCCAGCTTGAGAAAGAACAGCTGCTCGGAGGGTTTGGCTGTGGAGCCGGGTCCGCTGGTGTGACGGTACTCCTTACACAGTGCCTCCGCCCGGGAGTAGCCTAAACAGAAAGAAAACGCAGCAGATTCACACAAAAGACTCCGCCTGCATGACAGGAAACACCTGTCAGGACGGAAAAACAGCAGAAATATGCAAAACGACATTCTACCGCTCAAGAATTGACTTATTAGATTTCACTTTTCTAGATAAATCAAATAGCATCCATAGCAAACGCACACTTTTCGGCCTCCTGCAGCGATCGTATGGCCTCTCCACACTTGTCGCTGGCCAGCAGAGTCTGTCCATGATAGCAGTACGCCTGCAGACAAAATAAACGTGGGACTTTTTCCAAAGAGGGCTCGTTTTCCCACAAAGTGATGCTTTAGACATCTGTGTGAACCCACGTAAGCCATGTAGAACTGCTGCTTCAGCTGAAGGTACTTCCTCCACTTGCTGCTGTACTCCGGATCCAGAGTGTTGAGTGTGTGATCTGAGGAGAAAAACAGAGCAGCTGCAGATGACACAACCACTAGGATTAAAAAAAGATGTGTTTTTTGACATGTTCTTGTGGCATTTATTTTCCTGATGGAGGACATATATTAAGACAATTAAGCTCAAAATTGCATTTTTGAATATTTGTTTTTTTTAAATTGTTGTGAATTAGGAGCAGACAAAACAAGGCAGTTTGAGAGGATCGTATTTGTGGCGTAGAAAATACGCTGGGAAGGCCACAAGCTCTCTGCTCTGCTCCATTCGGATGCATCCACTTGTAGACAAACAGATCCATGTACGGCTTTGTTTTCCTAATCCGAGCTCCAATCTGGCTAAAAACTGTACAGCTGGAGAGCTCCGATATCACTCGCCATTTTTGTTTCACCACTAATGTTAGGTTGGGGGTGTGAGAGATTGTTAGCTAGTGGGAGAGTGTAAACAGAGAGCTCTCAGCAAAGGGGAGGGTAAGTGAAGGGTGAGGTGGCCCTGCAAATCAGAGGTAAATTTCTAATGAACTTCTGCCGCTCTGCATAAATTATGTCCCAAAAACAACACAGGTTTTTGATTTTGCCTTAAAAACGGCATAATCATAATTAAAAGACCACTAAAAATGCTTTTACAATAGAACAAAAGATGACTGGGGTGACTTTAATGCGAGCTGAAGCAAACAGGAAGCAGGTAGGGAGTGGAGATGGGAAGTAACACCAACCGGCTTTCTGGTAGAAGTTTGCTGTCTCAAAGGCCAAAGCTGCGATGAGCGAGGCGTTGTGCTTCAGTTCTATTGCTCTGGCAATTGTCACTGTTAACGGAAAAGAAATAAACATATTTAAAGTTTCGACTGCCTAGAAATGAAATCTTTCTGGTAGAAAGAGTCTGGAGTTTTGCTGCTACCTTCTTGAGCTTCTGCTTGACTCTGGATGATGTATGCGTCCATGACTCTGGGCTCCAGGTCTTTGCCTTTTTCAGCCGGAGTGATGAGGCGCGGGACGTGGACTTCCTGTGGAGAAAAACAAATCTTTTTATTTATTTTGTTTGGAAGAGCTTCACTCGTTGAGATCATTCACAAAAATGATGAAAAGACGTTTTTTCTTTTTGTCAGGCAGAAGGAAACTATGACAACTTCTGCTACGACTCAATGGCCAAAAACGAAGGCAAGAACTTCCTGTGTTTAACTTTATTTGAAAGAAAAAATATAATAATAAGTCAAAAAAAGGACTAAGCAAACCCTAGTCTAGTGCATTAAAAGCAGACACATCTGGACTTCAACCCGCAGCTTGCTGATAACAAATCCAGCCAAACAGATACTAATGAGCGATTTGTGGGTAAATCAGATATTTAAACTTTCTTTTTGTTTAAACCTTAAATGTTTACAGGTAAACAAATATCGTCACACCCCTGACATGTGATAAGAAGTACTTCAGAGTTCATAATTGTGTTTTAATCCATAATCAATAACAACTATAATTATTGTGTATCCTTAGATTTAATTGTAAAAAACAAGCAAACTACTAAACGTAAACATACAAAGGTCAAAGTTTGGTTTGTTTCATAAAACATATCACGTAGAATATTGCCTATGAGAAGAACAATTTCTCCAAAAAGTCACTGCAGCAGATGTGACTTGTGGCCCCTCACCCATGAGTAAAGAAAAAAGCAACAAACACACAATAAAAGAAACATGGATTAATTCTAAAAATGAAGGCTTGTGTTGCAGACAAGTATTGACACCTGCTAACTGCCAACTAAATAAGGATATAAAAATAAAGGTCAGAAAGTAAGAAATGTTGCTTCCTTTTTGCCCTTTTGTTTACATTAAACTTTATTTCTTTTTCTATAGGTGACTGGAAAAATAACTAGAATTCTGTATGTCTAAATCTATTAACATCAAAAAGGAAAAAGCTCCCCCTACGCGCACACAAACATAAATTACCTTGAGATTTTTGAATATTCCTGCTGCAACCTTCAAGCTCTTGTGGACATCTTTGGCTTCAGCCTCTGTTACGCTGTGGACCACAGAAACAGCAGGAAATCAGTCAAAGTACCATTACTGTACATTTTCTGTTGCATTCCTAAAGCGGCAGAGGCACTAACTTCTCTTTCCCAGCAAGTCTGGAGGCAAACTTGGTGTACCAGAGAGCAACGTTGAAGGCCATGGAGGCGAGTTCAAAGATTGCATCCTGCTGGGCACTGGGGGCAGAAGACAGAGGCATCAACTAAAGTTCACATACAAGTAAAAAAAAAAAAAAACCTAATGAAGGAGAGATAAATAAGAACAACAGAGCAAGCATCTCTTTGCTTTTGGCTTTTTCTTTTGTTTTCACCTCGGAGTGTTTCCGTGTAAGGTGTCGGTCCACTTAAAGTTCTGGATGAACCTCATCTTGTTCTCTTGCGTGGTTCCATCGAGAGCGGCGATAAAACCTGTTAGTCAGAATCCAGCGAAAACAAAGCATAGAAGCTGGTTAGAAGCAGAGCAAAGATGAAGGGATGAGCAAGCAGCAGCATTAGAAATGAATAAAACGGAACCTTGAAAAACAGAAATTCTATCAAATCAAGATAAATTAGTTCTTTGTTAGAGTAAAATCCAATTTTAAGACATTTTCCTAAACAAACAGCTCTGGAGGACACATGGTCAGGTTACCTTGCAGTAAGGAGAAGTAAGCGTCTGTGGCGTTCTTCATCATCTCTGGATTGCAGGTGGAATCCGTGAACATGTCCAACAGTCTGGCTCGGGTGGTCCTCAGGTCACTGCATGTGGAACAGCCATCTTTGTGTTATGACGTCACCCTACACAACCTTTATTTTAATTAAATATATATATATATTTGAATGTACTATAGTCAATCCATAACATCATGCCGATAATTATACAGCGTGCTGTGGAAACGTGCAGATCTTATACACACTTGCATATCTTGTTGGCTGCGGGGCTTCCTGCTACTCCATAGTAATTGAAGGAGACCGGCGCCGTTGCTTTCAGAGGGTTTCTGTGAAACCAGTGGGCCATCCTGCGGTTCTGGTCGCACCTTCATCAGAGACAGGTTTCAAGAAGCTGGCCTGTACTTATAGGTTTCACTCACTTTCTAGGATAATCATTTTTACTAACTATGTAAGCTCAGCTGTGTTGATGACGGATAGGCCTCACCCCGCCTTTTCAACAGTCTAGATCTATAATTCAGTGAGACAATATCATAAATAGTATCTGTTTGGGAGGAAAGCGATTACTAGCTGGCAATTTTTTTCTAGCTAGCTTAATTTTTAGCGCAACAACAAGTCGGTCTCACCGAAAGACATTTCTCGTATCTACTTCGTCCCACAGAAGTAACATATACATTTGAAAACAAAACGTTTTTGTGAACTTCTGTAAAATGTATATTTATAGGATCTCCTGTTGACGGAAAACCATTTAGTTGGCTACAACAAGCTACCGCTAACGGCTAACACAGGCGGACAAGCTTAGACTTGTTTTAATTGGTTGGTCTGACAGATGTTTGTTTTATAATACGGTTTAAAAATATTTGTATCTAAAATAGTGTTTTTTATTTGTTTATTACCTGTCAAAGTGGCGCTGTAGATTTACAATTCGATGAACGTAAAAGTCTGCCGACAACTTACTTCCGGAAATAAACACGGAGTAAAAGGTGACCTATCAAATGCGCGACTGGCTGTCACGTGACAAGCACTCAGCCCATCTCGTTTTCTTGAAGCTGTGTTTGGGGCTCATGACAGCTTTTTTTGACGTAAGTGTAATACCACATGTCCTTTGATTCAAGTGTTCTAGTAATGCTTCAAAAAAATTCCATTTATTTTAGTTTTTGATGCATACTATAGTAATGTAACTTTTAAAATTGTTACAATATAAAATTGATTTTAATTCAGTTTAAAGATCTAATAACTGGATCATAACATTTTGAACAAACTATGTATTGCATATTTAATGGTTCACAGGAAACAATGGACAGAGAAAAAAAACATTTTATTTTCCCATTTGGCACAAAGAGTGAACACCAAATTCAAGTGATTATCAGAGCAAAAAAAAGTGTGACAAAGTAATATTTGGCACCATTCATAAAAAAAAAAATCAGAATAAAGAAATTACAAATATACACACAAGATAGTCAATTTACAATCATGATCTGCATTTCCCCGAAGCTTTTATTGTATTGCATTATTCCATTCCTTTTATTTTGAAGGAATTCCACTAAGGCACATCAGGTTCAACCTCTTTTCCTGGTGTCACTGCTGTTTAAGAAACAGAATTTCATTTGTTTTATAAAATTTCATAATGACAAAAAAAAAAAAAAAAGTAAATTGGATCCATACATTTTTACAGCATAAAATATCACTGGTAAGTACTTTGCTGATAATAATATCAGTGCATAGAACTCTCTTCCCAAGCCAATTTAGAGGGGGGGGGGCACTTCTGGTTAACTTTAAAAACAAAAACAAATAATCACTGCTGTTACCGTCACAGTTACAAAGATCATTTTAAAAAATATTCTAAAAAAAAAATCTCTTTAAATTTAATGCTGCTCTTATTTAAATGAACAATCCCAAACCTGTTCGAAAGGAAAACAAAGGTGCAAATGTGATAAAGCAGAACATGTGACCCTGATATTTACACAATACAAGCGATTCCAAAAGGGCATCACATAATCAATTTGTGGTCTTAACCCAACCTGGAAAAGCACGAGTCAGTGTGACAAGTAAACTAAGCTCAAATAGCTCCCCAAAATTTCCCTTTGGTCCCACAGTTTACATTCTGCTACATAGATTCCACTTTGTGTTCTTATGATAGGAATTCCTCCCCCCCCATATAAACAACATTGTGAGGAAGGCACCGTCATGAAAAAAAAGTGGAAAGTTGTGTTACATAAAGAGACGTCAAACTGCAATCAGGCGACTTCTAAGGCAGGCAGCCTGACAGTCAAGTTTAGGGTCACGACCCCAGGTCAGGAAACAAAAGCGGAATGTCTTAGTCATAGACTGTACCCTTTTAATATATTAATTTTCTACAAATCTGATCAGTTTTTGGCTTGTGAAACACTTAGAAAAAAAGTCTTTGGCATTGGTAAGGCTTTGGTGAATGAAAAAGATGACTTTTTTTTTTTTGCATGTCAAACATTTGAATCGAAGAATATCCATGGCCCATTACGGCGCCAATTGAATCCATTTAAATTTGACACTTCTGCAATTTTAGGCTGAAGAAAAGGTGTCATTTCAAAGACGTTTGGCATAGTTTTTGCACAGAATATGATCCCGGATGTCCCCCCATCCTCCGTTCTTCATGTGGGCTTTGTGCTCCACCGTCTCTGCAGCACTGAGGACGAGCGACTGAGGGAACAGGCTGCTTTTAGCCTTCAGCACGATCTCCTCTGCCCTCTTTAAGGCACGCTCAGGATTGCAGCTCTCCTTCTGGTGGAGGCCGCAGTCTCCTGTGTGGAGCACCCTGGACCCCAGCGCGGCTAGAACCTTCAGAGGCTTGGATATGCAGGTTCCGGAAAGGTGCTGCAGCGTCCAGTCCCAGTTGTAGTCATCGTAAGTGCAGTATTCGTCACTGCAGCCCATCAGCTTGTAGTACACCTCCCTGGAGATGCCCATACCTATGTTGTGTTTGGTGGACAGCCACCCCGTGGTTAACACTTGATTAGAAAGGCTGGTGAGGTCACTCAAGTCATTGTGATTGCCCAAAGCGAGCAAGTCGCAGTCTGAGCAAGTCTTTTTAAACTCAGCCATTAATTTGTGAAAACTGAAGAAGTCCGGTAGGATGTAGTTGTCTTCCTCCAGGAAGATGGCAAAGCCGCTGTAGCCTTGCATGGCATGAACTCGCTCCCACACGAAATGCAGCTTCCACCACCAGTGGTGTTTGGTCTGCGTGATGAAAGCTTCCCTGTAGTGTCCGTACGAGTCCGGGTGCCTGGCGTTGAGGCATCCTGTTTTGAGGGCTCTGTCCTTGGACAGGTCTCGGGGGCAGTCTCGTGGATCCTGCCCAGGAAACTCATGGGGATACAGCTGAGTGCTGAAGGGGAAATAAATCTGCAGTACCTTGCAGAAAGTTATCCCACGCACAATTCTGTTCATTTCCTCAGAAATGTAATCGTGGCTGAAGATCAGGAGGAAACTGTGGACCTCTGCGGCTCTCTCCAGTGACCTGATGAGCAGTTTGAGGTATTCTGGACGGTTGTGAACCTGCACGACCAGAACCAGCTGGGGCTCACCTGGGAACTTCTCTGCGTTGAAAACGCACTGTTTGTAATTGGCACCGTAAACGGACTGCCTCAATCCGTCCAGAGAGTCATACCTGAACCTGAACGTGTCACACGACAGCGAGTCCCGATTCCTGTCAGTCACAGTTCCGGGTAAATGAAAGTCACTTTCCTGCTCAGAAACGACCAAAACCCGAGTGGAGAGCAGGAGAGTCACCACCACGAAGGCGACCCCCAGCAGGGCGAGCAGGTTTCTCCTCAGCAAACGAAACCTCATGTTTGCCTCCAGTGAAAACACAGCTTGTCTGGACGACGGCACGCGCTCACCTCGTCCCTTTAGTCTTCGCAGGGCGGCCGCGTGTCCCCGGGAAGTCGTAACATTTCAGATTTTTTTTTTTTAGTGCTCCTATGTTAGACAAAAAAAGTGAAATAAAGCCAGAAAAAAAAAATCATAAATAGTTGAACTCGTGTAAGAAGTGGAGTGGTTTACCAAGCAAAGTGGTGTTCCAGCAACCAGGAAGAAGACTAACTACTGTTGACGTGTACAAGCCAGCCAATCAGCGGACAGAATCTTTGACCAATCAGAGGTCGTGACACATAACTGGATAACAACCAGCTAAAGATTATTTTAAAGGAAAGTTGTGTTTACTTGGTTAGTTTATTGTTGTTGTTGTTGTACTTTATGACAAAAAAGTCTTACAGCACAGCGGGGGAAAAAGCCAATTCATTAACGTTTTGTCTATTGTAACTATAAGATATTTGTTTGCTGTCTTGCCAAACATCTTTTAATCTATTTTTAAATTGTTCCCAGTGGTCTTTTAATTAGGATAATACAATTTTTAGGGGGAAAACTGTTGTTTTCTAGGACATGGTTCCTGTGGAATGCCAGTAGTATAATATGAATTTGTCTGAGTTGTGGGGGTGACTGTTGGCACATACTACGCCTGCACCCCTCTTCCCATCACCTATGACTGAGAGCTTTCTGTTTACACGGTCTCCCAGTAGCTTACAGTCCCTCACACACCCAACCTAACATTACTACTGCAACAAAAATAGCGAGCAATATTGGAGTTATCTATCCATACAGTTTAGAGCCAGATGCTCGGACAAAGAAAACGTCAATTCATCAGAATGGAGCGGAGCATGGAGCTTGTGTCCCATTGTACCAGCTATGAACAGGTATGATCTTTTTCTAACAGCATTTTTTTCCATCTGCTCCTGATATACAACAATTTGAATAAAGAATTTTTCAGAAATGCAATTTCGAGCTTAATTTTCTTTATATGTGAACGTTTTTAAAAGCTTCTTAAAACATTTTCTTTCAGTCGTGCTTTTAGCTAAATTCTGCTTGTTGTCTGCCTTTTTCTTATTTTTACCTTTATTGTATTTTACCTTTGATGTTTTATTCATTGATTTTATTTTTTACGAAATTTATATTTTGCTTTTCATTCATTCCATGTTTTTTTACTTGTGAAAAGTGCTATACAAATACTTTTCTTTTTTTTAGAAACACCAAAAGGACAACTTTCATGGAGTGGGTCTAAAGCCGTTAAGTTTGGGAGCATGTCAGTATTGCTTTTTTAGTTTATTTGAATTTTTTATAGTTTTTATTTCCTTTACTATTTCGCATTATTTTGCTGATTTTGCCTATAGCAATTACCTTTGCTCTTGTGAGAGCTTTAAAAAGATTTTTAAACAGTTGCATACTTTGGCATATACATATTTTACAGAGTGAATGCAGTTCTTTGTGTACTTTCAACTCAGTATTCAGGTTAAACCAACATGCAAAAACGGAAGCTATTTAATGTATTACATGTATGCAAACCTAACACAAGGAGCAATGAAACCCACAGTTGCAGGTTTTCCTGCAAATATCTTTAAAAGTAGGCCTCCCTGCCCCCTTCACAAAAGCAACAGGGAACAAAAGAGTGATGCCTGACTCCACAAGGCTGCAAAACCTGATACCACTGATAAGACAAGACGTTACAAAAGAAGATGAAACTAGAGTTGTCTGGCTTTTATTTTATAGTGGGACATTATATGCCCTTGGAATGTCTATTGGCTGATATGTCAGCTAACAGCAACACACAAGGGAAGATGAAAAACTACCTGCTTTTGAGCAAAACAAGGACAAAAAAAACATTTTGACTACATAACCAGAATTATTTTAATAACTTGTTGCAAACATGCCTGCAGCAAAAACGTTTGCCGCACTTTCACCTGTGGTGTTATCTTAGAAACGTACCATCTATCTGGTAACCCCATCTTCCTCATGCCTTTATCACGCCCATTATTTGCATTTTTCTCTTGCAAAAGGAAACAAAGTTATGTCTGTTTTTTTTTTCATGGCTGGAAACAAGCTCAGCAAGTTTACTCCAGCCTGAAAAAGTAGGTCAATTTGAGTTAAAACTGCATTAGGTTGAAAAAAAGAACGTTTTTTAAGAGAGAAAAGCAGCACATTACACATATAACAAAAAAGAAACACAACAGTAGGCTTCAGTGTTTTCTGATTTTTGAGGTTTGTTGTTAACTTATTTAACCAAGTACAAAAGCTTCTACTGTTTTGCCTGTAATGCGTGGCTGTACATTGCTGATTGGCTGTGTGGAACTTCAGTTGTGATTGCTCGATGCTCGTCTGTTGTCTTTTCAAGTTGCAAAAGAAAACAAAGAAACAACAACCCTGTGAGATAATTTGCTTGTCTGCCTGCTTCATGTACTTCTGCAACGCATAGTCAGTCAAGTGACAACTTTTAACGGAAAGTCTATCTGAATATAAATATAAATGACTTTTTGGCTTCTACGTTTAAAACATTTGCGTTCACGCGTAGCTACACATATTTTTCAAGCTTTTTTCAGGCTCTATGTACAAAACGCATGGCTACTGAGCGCACATTGAGTTAAACCAGTTGAAATTTGACCAATCAGGGACTTGGATTTGGTATTAAAATATGGAGGGCGTATTTTTCAATTCACTAAAGTGCTAACCTTTTGAAAATTGATCATGGAGGAGAAATTATTAATTGTGGTTTGTGCCCGGCAGGAATGATACGACTCCATGTCTCTCATTTATCAGCATAGAGCTGTGAAAGAAAAAGCCTGGAGCAGGATTTCCGAGGTTTGCGGCACATTTCCCACCAAGCCCTTTCCAACTGTAGGTGGCGGACATGCACCAGTAAACAGTAGACAAAAAAAGAAGCAAATGTCCCTCCCCGCTGGTCCAGTGTGAACACTATTGGTTAAATGTGCATTTAAGAACCAACAAGTTCGTAAAACATTTTAATATTTACAATGCTTGACATTGTCTTGCAGTTTTAATTAAAGCCATTCAGTCCTCATTGCACAATAGACTGAAAAAATACAAACTGTCGTATAGAAAGCGGAACAACCATGTGAAAGTCAAAGTATGCTAGACGATGGCATTTGTTTAAAATATCTCGTAGTGCAGAAGGTTTTCTGAAAAGTTAAGGACTGGTTTTCTTAACTATTGATGGAGTGCCATTAGATAGATGTGTGAGGTTAAAGGAGTAGAAGCTGCCCATCCTAGATGCAGCTAAAAGAGGAGGATAACTATTGGATGCTAGTGTTCAAATTACCTGGTTTCTGGGAAAAACCTGGGTACAAGTTTAGATGTGAGGCGGTAACTTGACTTCACTTCTTTCATCGCGTCTTTTATGAAACTTGTTCCTCTCATTTGATAGTTGGGTGTGAAGTGTTAGCAGCCTTTGTTTGGACTCTGTTGCAGTGGAGTAGCCATATTACATGAGCTTTTTTAGGGTACCGGTATTCTTTTTTGTTTTTGTTTACTGCATTGTAACAGTGGTTTGCACCTTCACCTCACAGTGAGAAGACCCTGCTCAAATCCCAGCTGAGTAGTTTCTGTGTGGAGTTTGAATGTTGTCCCCGTGCATGCCTGGGTTTTTACTCCAGCTTCCTCCCACCCAACACAGGTTTTCATAAGATCATAGGCTAATTGGTGACTCTAAATTAGCCCTGAAGTGTGGTTGGGGTACCCTGCAACAGAATGGTGACCTATTCAGGATGTGGCCACCTTCTCCCAGGGGCTGGGTTGGCTCCAGCAACCATGTGCCCAGATGGGATTCAGCATGTTCTGAAGATGGAAGGATGTTTAGGAAACAGGGACAGTTGACTGTAACTGGGTTACTGTAGTGCATGTAAACACAGCGAGTTTCCACAGACACTATTTTAGGTTTGCTCTCTAAGTCAACACACAAATACAAAAAAAAAATACTGAGCCTTAACGTATACAAAACCCTCTTCAGAATTCTCAAGTCTTTACTAAATCAGCCACACGGTTTTTGTGATTTTCGCCTTTCAAATATAGGACAGGTCTTTTACATTTTCTCCATCTGGATAGGAAGAATAAAGCAAAAGAATTAAAATCCCACATCGTCTTTTGATATATTTTAAAATCCTGTTTTGGTTTTTAGAAGAAGTTCCTCTTAGTGTTGATCATTACCATCACCTAACATTATCCCACTAAAAACAGGAGAATTTGAGTTTAACCATAGAAAACTTGGAGACTTTTGTGAATGTGAAGTTTTTTGCAGGTCATAGTAACAAAAGCATTCTATAAAAGATTTGTAAACTTCCTAAAGCAAGTCACATGACCATAAAACCTCGTATTTCTACACAAAACATTCTCTTTAAACTGGGCCACTTCTGTATTTTACAAAAGTAATAACTTTATGTAAATACTCTAAATGTCAACCCAGTTATGTTTGTGCAATTCTTGTTGACCAATTTATCACCGCAAAAAGCATTTATATCACCTAAAATGTTTGTGCTAAATTTAGTTTAGGCAATTATAATCTTAATTTTCTACGCAAATCTACTGGGATCTGCTCAAAATTGAGAGATAATTTCAATGAGCAATGCAAAGGCAGCGCCTGGAGAACAGTGTGTAAAGTAAAGAAAGTACAGTTGAAAAGGTACTCCAAGTGAGGAAAAGTTAGGTGAAAAACTTGGAATCATTCCTACAATTTGAGTTAAAATAAAACTTTGGAGGCAGGAAGTTTTTTTTCTTTAGGGGCTTAATTCCAAGATCATATGTTTGTAATTTAGAATCTGGATCACATAATATAGAAAATTTACATTTTGACAACATGAAATGGGACGGAAATATCTTAATTTACTTGAAAAAAATATCAAATTTCAAAGATAACAAAAGTTTAAAAAGTTATTAATATAATTTTAACACCAGGAAATAGTCTAGTGGACTTCATTTGTCTGTTTTCACTTGTCTGAAAGCTAATAGTGAACATTTTTAACAGCTGGAACCAAAATGGTGTTGTAACCAGGAGGACAAAAAAGCATGGGGAAGAAAATGGAGAAAACTGGCTCATCCCGCCAGTCCTCTGAATTCTCTTCCTCTTTACGCCAACGAGACACTACCTAAACTTTCTCCTGATTTTTGCTTTGGCCTTCTTTTGAGGTCACAGTCGTACAACAACCTTGAGTGGCAATAAATGTCTTAACATTTTAACCTAAAGTGTCCCTTTAGCTAAATGTCTCTTTTTTGGCTTAGATGTTACCTGCTTTCTTAAAACTCCCTTTAAGAAGCCTTCAGGTTTAGATTTGTTCGTTTATTTATTTATTTGTTTGTTTGTTTGGTGCACTCTTGAAAGTCAACCTCACACATTTACAATGTGTGTGAATGTGTGTGTGCATGGGTGAATGGGACTGTGACTGTAAAGCGCTTTGGGCCTTCGAAAGAGGGTAGAAAGCGCTATATAAGTATACGCCATTTACCATTTACCATTTAAAATATGTGCTTTTGGGGTAGTATAGTCCAAAACTGGAATGAAACATCAGAAAATTAAAAAAAAAAATAATGAAGTAGAAAATGCTGTTGGCAGTTCATTTTAGTGATATACAGTAGTTGCCAGTTGAAATTTGCACTTCTATCCAAACAAAACAAACCAGTTTTCCTTGTTCTCATCTTAAAAGTATGAAAGTTTTTCTTTACCTATTTTTTTTCTTTCTTTCTTTCATGTGATTGCAGTTCCTGTTTGTATGTACAAACAAGTTCCCCTAGTGATTGTGTAATTTGTTCAAACTTGTCGTTTACAGAAACTATGCCTCCCATGCGAGCTTCAGGAGATGGAAAAATGTTAAAGGGAGAAAACTGAGGTGATAACATTCAACTTCCTACTTTAGACTCATCACCCTATCTGACGCTCTAGAGCAGGGGTGGCGAACACAAGACTCCTTTGCCAATAAGAATGCGGCTCTTTGCTTTTCACCAATTTTCTATAAACCGTATTTTCGTGACTATACGACTATGGTGCAGTGAACCTAATGTGTTTTCACTAAAGAGGACCTAGGAGAGGACAGCATGAGAACGGTATGGAGAGAAGTCAGGATGTGAAAGAAGACCCCCACCCCCAATGGTACAAACGTGCAGGTATCTGCAGAATGCAGAACAGCATCGTTTTGGAAACCCTGAAAATGCAAAGAGACACACTTATGAAGCACAGTTAAACTGTAAGCTATCAGCTACGCAGAGGAATCGAACAGCTGTTAGAATATTCAAGAACTCAATTCCCTGACGTTGACGAAAGGGAACCTGGTGTGTTTGATAGAAATTTAGCCCAGCTGTTCGTTTCAGATACAGAAGATGAGGATTTCGATGATGTTTGGATGCTAATTGTTGAAAATGAGAAAAATGAGAAATAAATCCCAACCAACTCAGTTTTGCTCCCGCTGCCTTTTTTAAACACACACTAGCATGCATGTTTTACTGGTATGAGTTAACGTCCCTAACACCTTTTGTATGTGTTTAATACAAAAAAAAAAACATAACTTAAACTGCGCCCTACGGTCGTTAAAATACGGGTACCGGGGCTCTTTGCCTCATTTCATATTTAGTTTGTTTTGCCTCTTAAACCATACTCAAATCCATCAGAAGGAAAAACAAACAAATAATGATAATAAAATTAATCAGGGTTAATCCTGTGATGAGCTGGGTTAACTCTGGCTAAGCTGCATTGGATGTGTGTATTGAGGGTGGACACTTTCCTTGAAATAAACAAGTAAAATACTTGCTGTTGTAAGGAGAGGAGTGTGTTATGGAAAATAATATGGTTTTAATTGCGTGTTTGTGTGTGTGTGCCTTAGCGACAGTGGCTCAGGCAGTAGAGCGGGTCGTCCAGTGATTGAAGGGTCGATCACCGCTCCCTCCAGCCAGCTGTCGTTGAGTCCTTGGGCAAGACACTTCACACTTCAGCTGATTGTGTCAAACTTGTTCGCCACCCCTGTTGTAGAGCAAGTTTAGCAAACGCCTCTGTCCCTCTCATCTACACCATGAAAACAACTTGAAACTATCCCCAGTCTTGCTCTTTTTCCTTCTGGTCTTCTAAAGAGAGGAAATCCAAATTTATGCTTTCCATCATGTTGACCAAGTCTAGTTTTCCTGGTAAAGTCTCCTCAAAGTTCCTACTGCAAGTCAAAGCTCCTGTCTTTCCTTTTCTGGGTCTAGAAACACGCCTACCTCCTCTTCTTCCATCATAACCAGGAGTCCAATTTTGACAAAAACCATTTGGGTCAACATCCCCGTTGGCGGTTCGTAACCCAGGCCACAACCGATCCAGTGTGAAAGTTCTGTTTGTGATTCATATGTTTACTTTTATGATTTCCAACAATCCCCTTCATGACACAAACCTCTGCATTTATCCAGACTTAGAACTGATAAACACACACACACACAAAACCACGCCCCAAACTTAAATTTTTAGCATTCTTTAAATAAAATGGTCATTTTCCTTTATTATTGTTTAACACTACCCAAGTATTTTGTTTTCTTGCTAGGTTTTTCAAAGTATGTTAAACAGATAAAGCTGTCACTAGTTTGCTATGAAGATCTTTAAAAAAAAAGACATCTCTTATAAATAAAAATACCACACACCTTTTTAATAAAGCATATCTTTTATTTAGTAACAGGCATATTACACATAACATAGAACGGACCTAAACATGAGAACTTAGGAATACTAACAAGTAAATCATTCCTGAAAAAACTACTTTCAGGGTATATTTATGTGGCATTATGGTTTTCCCAAATTGCTGCTGAGGGAAGCCACCAGAAAACAAACAAAATTATATAAAAACATATAATCACAGGACTCTGACATGAGACATATGACATGAGGAAACACTGAACTCTCACACTGACAGAGGGAAATTACTTTTATAAACTCTCTGCAGGTGAGCAGCTGCTGCACACAGGTGGAATCATTTTTGGCCCTCCACCTGCCACATTTAAATAAATTCCAAAACCACACGAAATAAAAAGATGAGAAGAAAAACTCTCAGATTGTTTTAGATTTAATTTTCAAATATGCAATAAATAAATGCAACGAATGCTAAACAATTGGAACAGAGTTACAATGCTGATTGAATTACCTATAGATCAATGGTAATAATTATAATGGTAATAATAACAACAACAGCTATTTCTAAAAGTCAAATGGGCAATATTGGACCAGTTTTTTTCCCCTTTTTTAAAAACTTTATTAGGCAATGTTCTACTTTTGCAGAAATTAGAAAATAATTCAAAAAGTAATACAAGAATTAAGCAACATATTACAATTGTAAACGATTAATCGTGTAAAGTAAATGATTAATTTTCAAAAACACACGCAAACTGTAATGTTTTGCAGCTCGAAGGTTTGAAAAATGTCTTTTCAAAGAGACCAGATAGTGAGCGCCGTTTTTACTCAGAGCTCTTTTGACCTACACTGTTGCCGTAGCTTTGACGTCACATTTCCGCGACAAGCAACAATGGTAAGTGAGCAAGCAGTTTTGTCTTCGGCTTGTTTCCATTTATTTACACACCGTTTTATTTCCGTTTTTGCGAAAATATCACACAAATAGTGATGTAAAGGAAAATATTTGATATAAAGGTTGTTTTTGTTTGACCCCCGAGGTTTATAACGAGAAGTTAAAAGAAAAACAAGAAATAGGTCCGTATCACTGCTACCAACCTAGCCGAGGGCTAACGAGGTTTGGTTTTTTGGTTGTGTTCGCCTTTTTATGATTACTTTTTAAATGAAACATTCTTAGTTCTGATAACTTTCCTCTAATCAGACTTTTGTAAAGTAAACCTTTTGTCGTTCGGATTTACAGTAGTATGCAGGAAACAGAAATACGTCTGGCATAATAGTTTTTTTAATCTATTAATATTTTAATAATCGACAATAATATTCGAAAATCAATTTTTTAAATGTTACAGTGTTGATGTTTTGGGTGTCATGTATTAAGTCTGTTTACTGTATTGTTTTGTAACTGTATGAAAGCAACAAATCGACTGCAGGCTCGTGACCTTCTTTTCAAGTTCAATTATTTTTGTGGAGAAAAGTTCATTATTTGATTGTGTCCAAGACTGACAGTTTGTCAGTACAGTGATGAATTGGACACTACATTCTGCTTTAAGGGCCTTAAAAGCTTTAAGAAGTCTAAAAATGTATCTGTGAAAACCCGTAGGAACCCTGACAAAGGCAGAAGGACATTTAATTTGTTATTTCTCTGATTATTGATTGATGTTTAATGTTTTTCAAGGGTCAAAGTCAGAGCGGAGGCCATGGCCCAGGAGGTGGAAAGAAGGATGATAAGGTGAGATCGCTGATGATCATTATTTCAACAGGAAAAGAAAAAAAATCTAAGGGATTGATACCCTGCAATGTCTTCAAAAAAATGACAACAAAATCACATAGTTGGGATATTTTGGACACATATTGGCTTTTCTTTGGAGCACAAGAGAATAAAAAGATAAGTGCTCATTTCAGTATAGCAGAATAGATATTTTTGTATTTGTTTTGTATCATATCTGCATTCTTAAAATGTCATTTCATTTTCTTTGCATTAACTTGACAGTTTTGAAAATATTCTGAGTGCAAAAGTAAAGTGAGAATGCTGAAGAGCCCATTTTTAAGAGACAGAAAACACTTCAATCATTTTGTTGCAGGCGGAGTAAAGGTTAGAATTTTGACAAAAAGAAACTGTAACTTAAGGAGCCTCTTTGTTCATTCAATCTGACCTTTAAAGCTCTTGGATCCTGGAAATCTACTAAGAGCAACTTTTCAAACTGCTCTTTGGTTGGAGTTTGAGGCTAAATGATCATGTGACTCCAATTAAAGTCCTGTTCCAATCATTTTTTATTATTTTTGATCTATTTTAAAAGTCTTCCCAGTGGTCTTTTAATTAGATTATACAAAAATGTAAAAACTCCTAAGACAGTTTCTCCAGAGCAACAGTTCATTAAAGATTCCCCTCTGAGTTGGTGTGGAGCAACCCCGTCCCCCTTCCCCTCCCCGTTGCTAAGAGCTCAAAGCAGGGAGCTCGTTGCCTGCCCAACGTGTTTTCTACGTCACACCTATTATCTTTTTATATTGACATTAATTCACAACAATATTAATGAAGAAATACTCAGAAATGTAATTTTGAGCTTAATTTTCTTTATATGATTCCTTTATCAGAAAAATGTCACAGAAAAAGCACCAAAAACACAGTTATCATCGGCGTGGGTCTTGAAAAGGAAGCAGACATACAGGAACTTTTAATTCATCTAAATGTTAAAATTAAAGCAAACTAAAAGTTTGTAATTTATGTGTCTATATTGTTTTAGTCTGGTTTTTGTGACTGTGTCTGTACTGTAGGCCTAATCAAAGTGTTTACCATATTTTGATTCAATCATCTGACTAGTTCTAGTTATTTTTGGAATGTAAAAAATGAAAAATAAATCTTAATTTGATCAAAATGAATCGCAGGCTTCTAAATTCAATCTGATTTATTCGTTATTGTTTGATGTTATTACAGGATGAGAGAATGTAACCAGTGTTTGTTTGTTTCTGTCATTCATTAAAGGATAAGAAAAAGAAATACGAGCCTCCAATTCCAACCAGAGTTGGAAAGAGAAAGAAGAAGACCAAAGGGCCAGATGCCGCAAGCAAACTACCACTGAGTAAGGAAGGAAGCTAAAAGCAGCTTTGTCTGTGGTTTTTATTTTTAGAATAGTTATTTGAAATGAACTTGTGGAACTAGAGAGAACTTTGACCACACATAATAGTCGAGGTTGGTTGCTCGTGGAAATACTCCTGTATGAGCGCCGTTCCTCTTGATTTACTGCTTTAAGATGAAATATAGAGTTTAAACGAAGTTGTGTCGTTTTTATGTGTTGCTGACATTTTTCATGTATGTTTGCGACTCTCAGTAACGCCTCACACCCAGTGCCGCCTGAAGCTGCTAAAGCAGGAGCGCATCAAAGACTACCTGTTGATGGAGGAGGAGTTCATCAGGAACCAAGAGCAGATGAAGCCCTTAGAGGAGAAGCAGGAGGTCCGCCTTCTCCTTTGAGCACGACGGCTCCCACTCTGCTGCGTCGTGCTGTAGAGAAATACCAGCTTTTGCTTTTTTGTTTTTTCTATAAAACAGGAGGAGAGGTCAAAGGTGGACGACCTGCGGGGAACCCCCATGTCTGTCGGCACTCTGGAGGAAATCATAGATGACAACCACGCCATCGTCTCCACCTCAGTGGGATCTGAGCACTACGTCAGCATCTTGTCCTTTGTCGATAAAGATCTGCTGGAGCCCGGCTGTTCAGTCCTGCTCAACCACAAGGTAACTTTATTGACAAGAGCAAAAAGAAGGAACACAAATGAGGGCAGTTTTAAAGAAGTGGTTTGATTGTCTCAGGTACACGCTGTGATCGGAGTTCTGATGGACGACACCGACCCGTTGGTGACCGTGATGAAGGTGGAGAAAGCCCCACAGGAAACCTACGCGGACATAGGAGGACTGGATAACCAGATCCAGGAAATTAAGGTACATCCGCGTCTGTGAACAGAACCCGAAAGTAGACCAGTTTACCACGGTCCGATCGTGGTAAATCAGCCCAGATCACACAGTTTCAGACTCGATCAGAAACGGTTGTTGTGTCCCGATCAGGGATTGGATATGTATTTTATTCTTGTTAAGATCATATTTCAGGCCTATTATTACAGAGAAATATTCTGCTAGAAGTCTGCTAATCCTGAACGGCTCATGAATGCAGCAGAACACAGCTGTAGTCTGTGCAGGAGGTGCCCAAAACAGTCGGGTAAAGTTAGGTTGACAGTCACAGATTCAGACTTTGAGTTTGACAGCAAGTGTTTGTCTGAACGCAAACACCAACCCTGTTAATAGTTACTTTTTTTTTGTAGTTGTACTATTTTTACTGATTGTTGTTGAAGCGACATCACAGAAGTCACTGTTGAAGTCTGAAATGATAAAGAAGGTCCATAAAGGAAAACCTAGACGTGTTGATTAAACTTGTTAGTGTTTCTTTAATCGTGTTGCAAAAGTCAAAACACTATGGGTCAGATCAGGCCCAAAAGGTTCTGATCGGGAGATCCCTACCCGGAACCGTCCCGCTGATGTTCCTGTGTCTGGGCGTCAACAGGAGTCGGTGGAGCTACCCCTCACCCACCCGGAGTATTACGAGGAGATGGGCATCAAACCCCCCAAGGGGGTGATCTTATACGGACCCCCGGGCACAGGTGAGTTCCTTCTACAGACGGTTTAGCAGCAAAGTACCATCAGTGAAGGTTGATCACCGTCATTAAATATTCCATCAGTGTTTCCACTCTCAGTAGCTGTTGTGGCTTTTAATTATCATTTAACTTATTTAAAAATAAACAAAAACATTTTTAGTATTTATGCGGCTGCAGGGATCCTTTGGTTCACAGATGTTCTTTGCATTTTTACATCCTTTTGAATCAATCAAGCCATAATCAGAGTAAATAAAAACAGCGACAGGATCGGTCTGAGGGGGAAGTTGTGCAGGAGACAATAGAAAACTTCAGGACCGATCACGTTTGGACGTCCACTCCGACCATCTTTAGATCATTGTCAAAGTGTTCCCAGTAGTCTTTTAATTATGATGATGCAGCTTTTAGCCAAAATCAAAAAACCTGCGTTGTTGTTTAGAACAGTTTCTGCAGAGCAGCAGGAGTTCATTAGTAATTCACCTCTGAGTTGTGGGCGGAGACGATTGACCCTTGAGCAGCCCCGCCCCCTTTTCTAAGAGCTTGTGACCCGCCCCGCCCATTATCTATTATGCAAATATGATCTTTTTCAGGTGCCATTTTTTTCTTCTGCTCCCAATTTACAATTATTTGAATAGAGAAATACTGACAAAAGCAGTTTTAAGTTTAAGTTTTTTTTATATGTATATGTCCACTTTAGCATAATGTTAAAAACACAATTTTCATCAGAATGAGTCCTGAAGACTTTTCTTCTCTTTGGTTTTCCAGGTAAGACGCTGCTCGCCAAGGCAGTCGCCAACCAGACGTCGGCCACTTTTCTGCGTGTGGTGGGCTCAGAGCTGATCCAGAAGTACCTGGGAGACGGGCCCAAACTGGTGCGCGAGCTCTTCAGGGTGGCGGAGGAGCACGCCCCCTCCATCGTCTTCATCGACGAGATCGACGCCATTGGCACCAAGAGGTAGAGCGTGGAGAAGTCCTCAGATTACCGTCATTCTGACATAAAATCCTAACAGCGAGGATGTTTCCTGTTATTTTTATTTGTTTAGGAGTAGAATAAATTTGGTTGTTTTGACGGATGCGGTTTCAGAACGATCCAAAAATGAAGGAATGTTCTCCTACAAACTGCTGTCATAAAACCTGGTCTGCCTCCTGCAGGTACGACTCCAACTCCGGAGGAGAGCGGGAGATCCAGAGGACCATGCTGGAGCTGCTCAACCAGCTGGACGGCTTCGACTCGCGGGGGGACGTCAAAGTCATCATGGCCACCAATCGCATAGAGACTCTGGACCCGGCCCTCATCAGACCCGGTCAGTGGCTCTCCGGTCGACTGGGATCCTGCAGGATCCGCCTCTGAGTCTGACTTTGAGCTCGCCTGCAGTGCTGTAAATCAGAGGAAACGGCTGCTGAGTCATGGCAGGCAGTGGAAATGGAAAAGTCTGCCTTTGGAAGAGAATATTTATGAGATCTATGTGGCTTTAACCTTTACACACTGCAAAACAGTTTCCTCTCAGCTTTTTTCAGTATTGTTCCTTTAGACAGGATCATGTCATTCATTTTACCAGCACAGTTTGAAGCAGATGCAGCGTCAGACGATCAATATGCAGACAAATCCTGCCAGAAACCTCCACTCTAGAATAAAGTGAACTCACTCTACCTCATTGATCAGCTTCACTCTCTGAACCGGAGAGAATGTCATCAGTTTTCCTTCCCGTTGACTCTGCTGCTCAGGGCGGATCGATCGGAAAATCGAGTTCCCGTTGCCAGACGAGAAAACCAAAAGAAGAATCTTCCAGATCCACACCAGTCGGATGACTGTGGCTGCTGATGTCACCCTGGATGATCTGATTCTGGCAAAGGACGACCTATCAGGAGCAGATATTAAGGTGAAGAGAAGATTCCCTTCTCAACACATCGATGTAGCTGTAGAAAAACCTTTTTTTTAATATACTTATGTCAGCAAAAAACAAGAGTACAGACTATTCATTTTTAGAAATGGTTGTTTTTAAAGTTCAACTCAAACATCTTTTGGACCGTTGTTAAAACGTTCCCAGTGGTCTTTAAATCATGATTATGCCGTTTTTAGCTCAAATCAAAAAACATTTCATTTTGGAGCAACCCTGCCCCCCTTCCTGTCACCCATAACTGAGAACTCCCTGTACATGGAAGTATTTTTCTTTTTTTGTGTTCTGTCGTAAGAAAAACGCAACAATAACATGTTAAAAAAAAAAAAAAACATAACACCATTATTGTGGGAGTGGGTCTGTATGTTTATAACTCTAGTTTGCTGCCCTCTTGTGGACGCTAACTGAAAAACACTCATATTTTCTACAGAAGTTCAACTGGAGATTTCTTTTTTTAATTAATAGGAAATACTTCACTTTCCCAAATAGATATAAGGTTTGTCATCATTTTGAAATCGACCGTCTCCTCTTTTAACCCCTTCAGGCCATCTGCACAGAAGCAGGCCTCATGGCTCTGCGGGAGCGCCGCATGAAAGTCACCAACGAGGATTTCAAGAAATCCAAGGAGAACGTCCTCTACAAGAAGCAGGAGGGCACGCCCGAGGGGCTTTACCTGTAATCCCCAACCCCCTCCGATGCAGCAGCATCGACCACTCACTGAGTTTTGATATATTTTGCGCATGTCGTGTCTGGAAAATCCCCTTCTGTTACCGTTATGTGTTAAAACAGTCAATAAAAATTCAAAATATCTCCCATTGTGGTAAATTTGTTGATAAATGTTTGTTTTTAGAATAAATCATTTGTAAATACGTGGAGGACAGCTTCCTCATGTCAGCTTTAATACTTACACTAATGTGTTAAATCAAAGGAAAGTAACTGATTTCATTTTCCTTTTTTAGAAACACTGACAGAAATGAAATAATCCCATTCTAACTTTTTTATCATTTCTTCTTTTGTTGAAAGTCAAGCCTGCGAGTGCAGATGCAGCCGAGCTGCTGCTGCTGCTGCAGTCGTATATTTGGAGATTGGCAGCGTTGATGTAATTACTGGTGATGTGGAACCGCGGTTAAGTCAGCAGAAAGTGGCCCCCGTGCAGCAGGGCTGTGACCGAGTGAAAAAACAGATGAAGCTGCTGTAGTGCAGCGCTTTAAAACCTCCCAGGTATTAAATCAGTTACACATCAGAAGCCCAGCTCATGCATCGCAGTAAATCTGCAGAAAACGCTTCATTTGATCATGAAAAATTAGGATTAAAGGATAGTTGGAGCACGAGGACTGGTCTCTGTAAAGCAGCTCTTGGCTTTAATAGATTTAGGAGAAAAGGGAAATATTGGGGTCAAATAATCATTAAATGTCTGCAGGAAAATATTAAGAACCTCAAACTGATAGGTTTCTTTTGTGAGAAGCTACAGAGGAAAGAGAAGACAGTGCTGCAAGTTTTTTTACATAATTTTTGGCACTATTTTAAATTCAGCACACCTTTTTTTTTCCATTTTTATAAATCTTTTTTTTTTTTTTTATTAAATCATCTTCTAAACCCGTTTAGTCCCTTTCGGGGTCACTGGAGCCTAACCCGGTCACTCGTGGGTGAAGGCAGGGTCGGCTCTAGACAGCCTGTCGCAGGGCCACGACCAACTCATCTCACACCTATGGACAATTTAGAGTAACCAGTTAACCAGTTAACCTATGAAGCATGTTTTTGGACTGTAGGAGGAAGCCCACGCATGCACGGGGAGACCGTGCAAACTCCACACTGAAAGGTCCCCCATTGATGTTCTGTTTCACTTGCTGTGAGGCAACAGCGCAAGCATTCCTTTAACTCTTTATTCGGTTATTTGCCTTGTTTGCTTTTTCATTTATTTGCTCTGAAAACATTTCTTTCCATTTAATATAATTTTATTTCTCTCTCTTTTATTTATTTATTTATTTTTCTTATTTTACCTTTTAAAAAAAAAAAAATCCCTAAATGTCTTACTTTTATTTTCTAAAATGCTAGCGATGTATTTTTGTAAAAATAAAATGTGTATTTTTAAAATATGTTTTGAATGATAGTTTTAAAACCGGATATTTCACTAAAAGTATTTAAAAGAATATACATATATATATAGATAGATATATATATATATATATTTTTTAGAAAAAAGCATTTACTATTGAGTCACAAGTTCCAGTTTTGTCCACTGGGTGGCGCTTTCTTCAGTTTTACAAACCTGCGTGCTTTTGAGGACTAATTTGTGACACTTTTTACGCCAAATTCTGCGTTGTCATGATGTCAGTCCCGATATACTGTGATTTAACTGTCATAGTCATAGGTTGCTAATATAAGTAAATAAACCCATAAAAATGATGTTTAAGTAAAGTCAGCTCCCCTTTTTCTAGTCAACGCCAACATAACCAACCTTATGGTGGCCAATAGTAAATGTGCGCACCTCCCTTATCGAGCCTATCAAACATTCGCCATGCGGGTGTCACATTCCCCTTCCTCTTGGTAAATCCAATAAATAAAGATGTTGAAGTGAACATGCGTGTTTGAGCGCGGCGCTAAAAGATTGTTGACTATAAACTCCATGAATTTATATATTACGTTTCCATCAGTTGCCACAGCCTGGTGCATTGCAGGTCCAGTGTAGCCAATTACCGCGCTCGACACATCCAGCATAATATTGCAGGTCCGCAGTGGCCAATCAGAAGCGCCTTTTCATACGGGCATCACAATCCCTCCTGTGTGTGTGTCTGGCTTCCTCAACTTGATATATCCTTCCGCGAGCAAATAGTCCCTTTTTCCAGGAAACTGGACTTCCTTATGAAAAACTTAATATAAACGTGTCCTTCTAAAATGGTTTATTGTTTTACCTCCAGGGTTATCTCATTTTAAACTTAATTTTAATCTAAAAGCAAACAGTTTACTTTTTAAATTGCCATCATTAGCCATACATTCTTTTTACACATACAAACAAATCAAAGCAATATATCAGTTTACATATGAAATTATGTTTACTCTAATGAATAGTTTAATAATGATGCTTTTTGTGCGCTTTTTTTAATTAGTCCTTAAATATACTGGAGACCTTTAATATAATGTGAAAAAGATTACAGAAAATTCAAGCAAAATGCGATGTTATTGCAAAGTTTACTACTTTAAAATGGTTTTATTGTGAAATTGGAATGGTGAGAACCTCAAACAATCAATGTTTTTGTTGGAGTTGATAATATAAACTCTTTTCAAACAACATGATCAATAATTTATAGCCTTCCAATCCCCAAGTCCTGCAGTGCAGACGTGTGCTCATCTATGCGTGAGCTACAGGCCGTCCTGCTGCAACGTCTCGGCACCTGAAATGAGGAAGTGAGTGATAAGTGCTAGCGTGGCGGAGGGATACAGACGATTCCCGCTGCCTGCCACCGCCGATATACACACTCCAAACCGACCAGTGGAGCTCCATCTAAGGACCGAGCGAACACAGTTTGCCCGAACAGACCAGCAAGCACAGAACCCGCCTGAGATGGTACGTATGGCCGTTCACTCCTCTTAGAAACCTGCTAATGTTGTATTTATTGGACTGTGTTCATAAAGAGGACAAAACCCACCGGAGGTTATTTCTTCTTCTGCTGCTGAAATGTCGGTATCTCTGCTGTTCCATTGATTCCACATACTGGGCGAGACGAGACGGAAAACAGCCCGCGAGGTGGTGTTTTATTGACGTAGCGGTTATATTCATCTCCTTTTATGATAGTTTTGTTTATTTAAACTATTTCTTGAACTAAAATTCGTGGTAAATTGTCTATCTTGTTGGCTGAACGGCTACAGGGGATCAGGTAGCTGCTTCACGGCTGCAAGTCGCGGCTCAAATTTAAAACCTGGACCCAGAGAGGCTAGCAAGCTATTTTGGGTTATTACTGCATTATTCTGGGTTTCTGAAAAGACGCAGGCGTGGCGGGAAGCATGGGTGGAAGCTGGACGGGGGGAACGTCCGGGTCCCCCCCACCCCACCCCTTTTCCCCTTTTTCTTGGCTTTTTTTTGTCTAGAAACACGCACGTGCGTGAGGCTTTCCGGCGTTTGGGTTCCCCATTGGTGGGGCTTGCACCATTCTTGCCCCCCTCCTGTTCGAGCGGTTCCGCAGCGGAAGCGGACCATTTCTGTCCCGGAAGGGAAGGCTGCTCCGAGTCTCCCGGCAGCCGCGCGGGCTCCAGGAGGCGGGGACGGGACGCCTTTCCGCGCAGCCTGGCTTGAGTTTATCAGGGGCTGGTTTATCTATGTGTGTTATGTGGGCTGATTTGGTTGCCTCTTTGCAAATGTTCGATGTTATGCAAATGCAGCACCAGTGTTAGTTTATCCAAGCAGCCTTTCTCATATATTTTTTTAGCACAGTTAAATCCTGCCTGTAGACAACACATCACCACCCCAACAAAAAATTATATATCTGTAGCCATTTGTGATCTTGTGTGCAGAGATGGTCAAGCACCTGCAGTCTTACCCCCCCTCACACAGACACACACACTTCTGTCGCCATCTGATATCCCTCATATGGTATCAAACTATTCAGTTTCAGGTTGCAGCGCAGTAATTGGAGTGTTACGTTGAACTGTTGTGGCTTTGCACACGTTCCTTTAAAAAAAAAACAGATATAGAAGCTGTAAACTCCTTATCTGCTGCAATGGGTCCACTCAGATTGGCGCCTCCACTTGATGTGGAAGTATCATGTAAGTGACGGGAGCACCCTGGATGCTTTTCCCGCTCTTGTCTTGCTGATGCCTGTTTAGTAAATGGAAGCACATGTGATCCGCCCGAAGCTGAATAATGAATACGCTCTGAGGCAACGCTTTAGATAAAAATCTTCTGTTGATGTGGCGAACCACCACCACCAGCTGCAGCCATATGGTGGAGTGGCCTTGGACACTGCGATAGTTTACCCCAAAGCCCTCAGAAGGAGAACAAGGCGTGCAACAATCTGCAGAGCCCCCACAGTGAGGAAGCAGGTTTCCCGGTTTCTCACCTTTTTCCCCTTAGCGACCAAACCGAAGGTTTGGGTGTCAAATCAGCAGGAAAAAACAAAGCCCATTAAACATTGATAAAATGCTGTTAAATGAGAAGATCGTCCTCATCTGGGGATCCTTTTACTTATTAAAAGAAGCGTGAACAGGGGAAGACTCCTTTAAAGGGATATGTCGTCAAGTGAGAGCGAAATACACCCCTGATTAGCCTCCTGGCTGCCAAGGAGCTCAGCCCTCCTGTCTGGGAATCGGCGTCTCTGTCCAACAGTCGGCTTCACGCGACGCTACAAGCTGCTGTTTGAGCTGAAGCTGGGAGCAGTGAATCACAGGGAGTTCCCTCTGTAGCAGCAACAAGGGGAAAAGAAGAGCCTGCATCTGTGCTGCTGAAGCACTAGAAGGCCCAAACGCCTTGGGTCCAAAGCCAGAGGAGGATCCATCATACTGAGTCACTAAACGGGGAAGGTTTGAGAGGCAGGAGGTGCAGGGAGAATGACCGAAGGCGAGGAAAAGCTGCTACCTTGAGTCAGCCCCTAAAGGAGCCTTCTCTGTTTGGGGTCAGCCTTCACTGTTTTCGTGTGGTGAACTTCAAAATCCACTCTGAACTAATCTAGGCCTTATGCAACATATTTAATTTGCTGGCTTGATTTCCAAAAATGGCCCAGCCTGCAGACAGACTCATGAGAGTCGGGGCAGCGCAGTCACGGGATGCACAGGCCGTCGTGTTCACGTGTGCTGGGCTGCATCCAGATAAGCATGAAGCAGGAGGAGCTCACTCTGAGGCCTGTGAGCAGATCTGAGCCTCCATTTTTATGTTGTGGTCTGGAAGTGGGAGGATGTCAGTGGGCGGATGTACCCGCTCCAGGTGTGCGCTTGAAAAGCTAAGTTTTTTTTTTTTCACTGATATTTTTAAACTGCTTTGTACAGAGCTTGTTCCAAGTCATTGAAAGTGTGAGTCACTGAGCTGACAGCAGGGAAACTGAACCGCGACCACCGCTGATGTGTCTCCATAAAGCCACTCCTGGTGGCGTTGCAGGGGACGGCCCGCCTTTGTATCCAAAATGAGTAATAATCATGAAACCATTCATCCAGCCGGCGGTTCCCATCCTTTTTCCACTAAGCTTGTTATCTTTCCAGTGCAATAAACATGTCTGAAGTACTGGTACTTCCTTTTATTGTTTGATTGCATTACTGAATACAAAACAGGCATTTAGCTAAACGCTAAATGCAATTGAGGGCGGTGTGATTCTCCTTAAGAGAAATGGAGCCATTTAGGTAATAATATTAGTTTGGATTGTTACCCAGGGTGCATTGTGGCAGTCCAGTGAGAATCCTCCAGCTGAAGTGATGACAATGGACAGGGAAGCTCCTGAATTTTGTGTAGCGGCTGCTGGGCGGGGCTTTGAAGGAATGCAATGACCAACCCTGGTGTGTTCTCAATGTCTGGCTTGTTTGGAAACAGGTTTTGCTGACTGTCTCCTTTTTTTTTTTACAGGCTGACCAACTAACAGAGGAGCAGATTGCAGGTAAAAATCATTTTACTGCTGTTTGTGGGACTGTTTACCAATGGATGAGCCCCCACCCCTTTGTGTTATTGAATGAACTTCTCGAGGTGCGGAAGGTCATTACGGCTTCTTCCACACCACCAGAAGTTAAGCAGAACAATAAAGAGAAGGGTTACGCCGTGGAGGTCGTGACCTTTTAGAGTCTGAAATCTAAAAATGAAGGGCAGAAAGCTCGCCACCACGAAAAGCAAAAGATGGGTGGTGTTCTATCAAGTGGACAGATCTTGTATCTGTGGAGGAGTTTTAACGCGAGTCAGTTTAAGGAATGAAATTCTGATTGATGTCATTCTAATGTGAGTTGGAGCTCAGAAGATGGATGTGGTACCATTTGGATCCAATTTTCTCAAAGGAAATGCTAAGTTGGTTCAAATATATCTTTACATTTACTGCTTTTTTGTTCATTTTTCATTGAAGAATGAACTATTTTACTTACGAAGGTTCCACTGTTTTTAGTTTTAACGTGAGTTTTTCATAAGCAGATAGAATTGAATTTTGACAATGAATATTTAGAATGGGTTGAGTGGTTTGGCCGTCACATTCAGCGCCTTTGTTTGAATCGAAGGTGGGTTTGGTCAAACCCCACAAGCAGGAAGGAAACCTCGCCGTCACATTTGAAAAGGGTTCCTAACGTCTCTCTTGGGTCAGTCCCAGTTCAATCATCTTTGGATCTTTATTTTTAAAGCATTCCCAGAGATCTTTTCATTATATTATGATGCTTTTAACCCTTGTGCTATCTTAGATGACCCCACCCTTACATTGACGTGTTCTCCCTACCATGACAAAGGTGGATAAAGGTGGAAAGATTTCATGTAATCCATGGACACCAGTGAATATCACAAATCATTGAAGAACAAAGGGTTCAGAGTACTGTTTAGTGGGTCTAGATGACCCCCCTCCCAATGTTAAAGTGGCTAGGATAGCACAAGGGTTACATAGTAAATGGCGTATACTTGTATATTTCACACACAAATTCACACACTGCTGCCAAACACTGGCACCAACCTTCCACCAGAGGCAAGGTGGGGTTCAGTGTCTTGCCCAAAGACATATGGGGAGGGCAAGGTGGGAATCAAACTTTCAATATTCCATTCAGAGGTCGACCACCCTACCTCTGCACCATGGCCAAAAATAAAAAAAAAACTTTAGTTTTCAAGGACATAGTTTCTGGAGAGCGGCAGGGGGTCACTAGAAATCTACCTCTGAGTTGTGGGTGGGACTGTTGGCGTGGAACAACCCCAACCCCTCTTCCCCTCTCCACTGCTTAAAGCAGAGGTGTCAAACTCATTTTCACAGGGGGCCACATCAGCATCGGCCAGATATAACTTATACATGTGACTAAATGTAATGAAAAATAAATGTAACTACTCCTTAATGTTAAATAGCTCATTATTTATTTATTTATTTATTTATTATAACTTTTTAAAGTGACAATTACAGTTTCATAGAAAACATATGTTTGCTTGTTACTCTAGCATAAATCATTTTAAATTTGATTCTGTCAAGTTAGGTTATATGGACAGTCTTTAAGTCCTAATGTATAGTTGACCAATCCAATATTTCAAGTCAGATTCCCCCTAGATATGAATAAATACACATCAATTTTTATTTTAAGAAAGACTTTTATGCTCTTGCGGTCCACATTTCATCTTATGTGGCCCGTGGGCCTTGAGTTTGACCCGTGTTGCTTAAAGCATGGAACAGGGAGCTTGTGTGTGTTTTTTACATGACAAATATGATATTTTTCAAACGGCATTTTTTTTCACAACAATTTGAACAGAAAAAACTCAGAAATGCAGTTTTAATCTGAAATTTCTTTTATATATGTCCTCTATCAGAAAAACGCCACAAGTACATGTTAAAAACACAATTTTCATCTTAGTGGGTCTTTAAAGTGGCAGCCGTTGGAGGGAGTCCACCCCCCCAGCCTGAACAGGACCAATAATCAAAGCCACCTCCACAGGTGTCAGCGCATGGTGTGGGTGTTGTACAGGGTGGTGCAGAAGCAGTTAAAGGTGGCTAATCAGACTCATCTATTAGCTCAGTGCAAATCAGATTAAGTGAGGAGCGTTGATGCCCCCACCTACACCACCTGTGTTGCTGTTCAGCTTTGCTTTACATAGTCTCTGCTAGAAATGATTCCTCTGTCATGGAGGAAAGATGAAGGCTGACATCCCTGCTTAAAGCTCCACTATTTTCTAGAACTGCTTCATCCTGTATTGGGTGGGTGGGGTGGGGGTGTCATTGGGTGGAGGCAGATTACACCCTGATTAGGACTCTAGTCCATCACATGCTCTAATAACTTTAAGCTGGAAATTGGACCAAAGCGTCGACTACAGTCATTTGTTCAAACTAGTCTTTTTAAAATGTCTCAGATCTTTTATTTTCACACTTACCGGCCTTTACTTTATTTTTTAAAGTCAGAGCTGGTGGATTTCCTAGCATGGAGGCCCTAACGTACCTTGTGGGTGTTTTTCTGCTGCAGTTTTTTCTGTCACTCACCTCATGCTGTTAAATTCTTTTAAATTAATTTCTTAGCATCTCTTTCCCCTCTGATGGGGTTAAGTCTTTATATTATCCTAGAAACCTGTTGACAGAAAGGAAAGGTTCTGTAAATGTTCTTTTTTTACCCCCTAAATCCTGAGGGTCTCTGTTTAGCACCACCCATGTTCTGGTGCAGATCAGACATCAATTGGCTGCGTTGTCCTGACGTCGACCTTCTTTTTTTGCTTCTACCTGCAGAGTTCAAGGAGGCCTTCTCCTTATTTGACAAGGATGGTGACGGCACCATCACCACCAAAGAGCTCGGCACCGTCATGAGGTCGCTGGGCCAGAACCCCACAGAGGCAGAACTGCAGGACATGATCAATGAGGTGGATGCTGACGGTCAGTATCCGGGGGCGCTCTTCCACTGATGCCAACAACACAGCTGTCAATCGTTGGCGCTGTGTAGGTTTAACGGATACAGACGGCAATGACGAGAGAGAAGAATATTTATGTTAATGCTCCTGTTTTTATTCAACGGTGACCTCCACCCTTCACTGTGGGTTGTAAAAAAAAGCCCAGTTTCAACACGGTTTGCTCCCAAACCCGCTGAATGGCGTGACGGTTGTTGTGGGGTGGGGGGCATGCGTGTGTTTGGAGTTAAAACTATTGTTGCAAATGGGTCGAGGATTAGCACAGCATCCATTACTGCATCATCTCCTCAGCCTCCAACAGTGCCGTGGACCGTCTCCTTCCACGTTTCCACCAACTGTCTGCTCCGTCACGTGACGCGTCCTTCTGTTTGGTCACCGGTGGAGTCATTTTCTGTTCACAGCGATCCAGTGAAGGAGAACAAACGTGGAGATCAGTTAAACCCATTGACCTTGAGGTCCAGAAGATGCCAAAGAGGCCTTCCAGCGGTGCATTCTGGGCACATAGGAATTTGTAATGGGCCCACATTGATCAAGAGAAATCAATGCAACCCCCCCTTCCTGCTATGCTAACATGTCCTCAGTGCTCCCCAACCGCCACACTCGGCATCCTCCTCTTGTTCTGCCTCGTTTCGGCTGATGCAATCTAGGTCAGACAGCAGTGAAGCAAGTAATGGAAAATAAAAGTGGTTACATAAGCCCCCCCCTCCTGCACTCTGCACATCCAGTACCCACATCAGTGGCCATGGCATCAGCCGGCCCATTCAATCCAGCTTTATTAACAAACGGGGAGGCCGCTGCTGCAGAGAAGATCGTCGGTTAGATCTCAAACCAGAGTCTCGATCGCTGCGTAACTCTGAAACTCTGTTTGGGGCCGTTGATTTTCTGCTCCTGGGGGAGAAAAGAGGAGCACGCGTGTGGAGACGCCTCCATGTGTAACCATCTCCCACTCGCCTCCCTCCTTGCATTCTCTCCTCCTCCACCCACTCACTTCCTTCCTAGCTCTTTTTCTCTCTCTCTCTCTTTTTTACCTCCCACCATTTTCTTTCTCTTCCCATCTGCCCTCTTTCCTCTCTTTCTTCTGTCCCTCCTCCTCGCAGCAGCATGTGTCGCCTCCTTTTCTGCTGAATGTCTCTTTCCGTTAGATAACGAGTCTTTTAGATGGTTACCGCAGGCAACAGGATCGCCATCTTTCCCCATCACATCATCCCATTCTGTCCCACAAACTCTCCTGCTCCGCTGGGCTTTATCCGTCTCTCCCAGTCACCATTTTCATTGGTTAATCCGCACACAATCTCACCCCGTGGATAATCTGCTAAACTCCGCCCCTACTCTGTGCTTCATGGAAATTGACAGATCGATGTCAGTGTTATTTTCATTTATTTTTTCATTAGTTTTATTTTTGTGTGGGGGGGGGGGGGGTAAATGTCTGTTGGTTGCCTCAGTTTCCCCTCTTGCAGCGCTGAGCTCCTCAGATCCGTCCGCTGTCAAGAGAGTCTGATCCGTTGCTAATCCTGTTTTGACAACAGCTACATGGATATTGATCCCTCCACATCCCATATGTGACCTTAGCAGCACAGCAGCTGCTGCCGCCGCCGCCGCTGCCACCCGAACCAGCATCCAGCTACCAGATCAAACGACAACAGGAAGGGGCGTGCCCTACGTCTGCCCCGTTTCTGACCGCCATGAGTCACCCGGATTGTCCAGGCTGGATTCTGGATTCAATATCTACATTATGGACGACTGGCTGAGAATCCAACCCCTCCCCCAAACAGTTTTTCCAGGGCTCCTACACAACCACTGTGCTAATAAATGCATCAAACGCTGAGAGGGTAGGGAGGGGGGCCAGGCTCCAAATTAATATTTTAGGCCGACTCCTCTTCATCAACAGAATGCGGCTCACCGACGGCTTTTAGGTGATTGCAGTTTTTGTTGATTAAACTCTGTCTCTCCCCCCCCATTCAGGGAATGGAACCATCGACTTTCCGGAGTTCCTGACCATGATGGCCAGAAAAATGAAGGACACTGACAGTGAGGAGGAGATCCGCGAGGCTTTCAGAGTATTCGATAAGGTAGGCAAACCGTTAAAAGGTTGTCCCCAGGCGGCCATGCCCCCCCCCCCCTTTTAATTATTTTTTTAAAATAACTTTCACCAACTGTCCTCCAGGATGGAAACGGCTACATCAGTGCCGCCGAGCTCCGTCACGTCATGACAAACCTGGGGGAGAAGCTAACGGATGAAGAGGTGGACGAAATGATCAGAGAAGCAGACATCGACGGAGACGGACAGGTCAACTATGAAGGTAGTTTTGTCTTTCCTCCATTTCCTCCACACATTTCTACAGGAGCTTTTATTTTGTAAAACCCGCTGAAGGCGGGGAATCCTGTAAGTGTCCTACTTCAGTGACATTTTTTTTAGCTTGTTGCTGTGCTTTAATGTGATGTTATTCAGGAAAGAGGACAGTAATTAGGACATTTCTTCTCTACTTGTTTTTTTTTAAAGGAAAACGTAAAAATAAAAGCATCTATCAGCTGACTGAGGCTGCAACCCCCCTCGGTGACTTGACTGTCCTGTTTCTCTCCACAGAGTTTGTACAGATGATGACTGCAAAGTGAAGCTCGCCTGCCCCCACCTGCTCCCTCTTAGAAGAAAAGAAACAAAAAAAAAAAACAAAAAAAAAGTTTTACTTACCTCTTCAAAAACAAATTTTCATTTATTCATACTGTTTCTGTACAGATAATAATTGAATGTTCAAATAATTAAAAAAAATTCCTACTGTCCACGCAGAAAAAACATGTTCAAAAATGTCTGCATGAAAACGATGGTCAGTGATCCAGCCCCGCCCCCTCCGTCCTCCAACAGATCAGCTGAGCTCCATTACTTGACAAAATAAAAGCAGGACCCTTCAGAGTAAAGCTAAAGCACTTAGCGAACTCCTTCCAGTTCCGTTTGCTAGGGGTTGATGTCTGGGCTGGCCATTTCCTCGGTTTTCTGTTTTTCATGCATGCAGCTTGAGACCAGAGCACTAACCCCGCCCCCCTCCCAGACCAGAACGTTCTGATCACCAAAAGCCGTCCTGCTGGTTCCTCTTTTTGTTTTGTTTTGTATTTTGGGGAGGAACCCTGTGCTGTTAGGATGACAGAAAATACCAAGTTCTAACTCGAGGTGGGATGGGACTTAATTGTATGCTAGGTTAAAAACAGGGGGGGAAAAATGTACAAAAATAGAACATTTGGCATGTTTTTTTGTTTGTTTTTGTTATTTGGATCTTAATTATTGTTTGTCCTCTCTCAAAAGGGGGGGGGAACTCAGAGTCTTACCGTGAGCTTTCTCTTTTCTTTTTCTTTGCTAAGATGGATTGTGTGTCCTCTTTTCTTGCAAGAGAGAATCACTGGCCTTCACTTTTCTTCTGTTATTTTCAACTGGGATGAGAGCGTGTCGAGGGGGGGGGGTCGTTGTGCTCACATGCCGGCTGCCCTCGCCGCCACCGCCGCTCCTCCTCATCCCAGTTCAGTTTACATTCATTCCAAGTTGTACATGCTAGTCTTTTTTTTTTTTTTTTTTTTTTTTTCAAATAAAAGACCATAAACTTTATCATGTCTTATGTCGTTTTTCTTATTGCTGCATTGTGAAAATGGTCTATGAAGACAGCATTACAAGTCTGTATGTTGTTTACCGACTAGACAAATGTGTCAACAATAAATCATTCAAATCGTCTCCATGTGTCTGGGTGGTGTTGGGAGGATGAAGCTGTCGCAGGGCAGCGAGCGGGGTGGAGGCGGGTGGCGTTTGGTGGAGGAAGCAGTGTGTGTTTGCTCACTCATCCCTGGATATGAATACACATTTCTGGTGCCTCTCAAGACGACCTGGCTGGTTGCTAGGAAACAGGATCATGTTGAAACTGGGATGTTGGGGATTTCTGGAGAGGGGGAAAAGATACAAAGTGGGAGTTTGAATCATTGAAGAAAAACTGCTCTAGGGGCCTGAATGTGAACACAAATTTAACCCTCAAATTAATCATTTGTGGCCATGGGTTCGTTTTTTTGTGAGCTCAAATTACCATTTTGTGGCCACAATTTAGTTTTTCATGGCAACATTTGGTTAGAAAATTTGTGGGAACAAGTTAGTATTTTGTTCTCACAAATTAGAATTTTGTGTGCCAAAATTAGTTTTTGTGTTCATAAATTATTGTTTTGATTGTGATTGTGATCAACCAGCAGAATTAGCTGTGTACACAAATTAATATTTTTGTGTTGTGAAAATACTAAAACACTAATTTGTGACCACAAAATACTAATGTCTGTGAACAAAACAATTTGTGTACATACATTTTTATCACAAAATACTAATAGAATGCTAATTTGTGGCCTAAAATAACATTTGTGTACATAAAAATGTGTTGTCCGTGTAACAATTTGTTAATGTAACCCTTGTGCTATCCTAGTCACTTTAACATTGGGAGTTGGGTCATCTAGACCCACTAGACAGTGCTCTGAACCTTTTTCCTGATTACATGAAATCTTTCCACCTTTATCCACATTTGTCATGGTAGGGAGAACACGTCAATGTAAGGCTGGGGTCATCTAAGATAGCACAAGGGGTTATTCATTTTTGAATGTTATATCCAGGACTCTGTACCTGAGCCACACACTGTGAGATGTTCACTTCCTCCTTCGGAGAGGAAATCACTGCAAAGATGAACCTCACACGACCAGAAGGCATCTTAGGTAAAAGAAAAGGCTGTGCATTCCTCTTATACCCTCATTTTCTGAGCAGATTTGTGTGTAAATGGGTCAAAACTCCTGTTGAGTGAGCCCCGCCGACATTAACCAGATTAACAGTTTGAGTGAGGGAAAGAGGAGGGCTGCAGGGTGAAGAACACCCAAAGGACATCCGTGTGTAGTTTGATTTTGAATAACGCCAAGGAAGCACTGAGAAGATCCTCTGAGCTCCTCCCTGCAGCGTCGCAGGAGCCAATAGGAGTTTGTTACATTTTGATTGACAGCTGACACTGGGATCTATGTGTCCTGCTTCTAATAGAGACTCAAAAGAAACAAATTGATACATAAAGTAGGTTAATGATGTATTTGTCAATGTTACCAGTTTGCGACAGGGATAGAGATGTATTGAAAATTAATGTTTCATTCAGACTTTTTGGGAAGAAATCTTTTATGCATCCATTTAAAATAGTTTTGCTAGTTCTTCTAATACTGAAAACATATATTTTTACATTACTTGTAAACAAAAAAGTACAGAATTGATATTAACCATCCAACAAGCTAGATTGCACAGTTTAGAGGTCATCCTGTTTTTTCGTCTGCTCCTGATTCCCAATGATTTCAATAAAGATATACTCAGGAATGCAATTTTAACCCTTGTGCTATCCTAGGCACTTTAACATTGGGAGGTGGGTCATCTAGACCCACTAGACAATGCTCTGAACCTTTTTTCTTCAATGATTTGTGATCTTCACTGGTTTCCATGGATTACATGAAATCTTTCCACCTTTATCCACCTTTGTCATGGTAGGGAGAACACATCAATGTAAGGGTGGGGTCATCTAAGATGTCTTTAATCTTAAATGAACAAATGTGCTGCAAACTGGGCCAAGTTAGCAAACCCTGTTTTCACAAGTCGCAAACTTCACAAGTCCTACTCCAAGGTTTTAAAATGACTGAGGCTGATGGTTAGAGGGTCCGTTTCCCACACCTTTTACAGATCCTGGACATTTCCTCCTTCCATGGCTTAGGGCCCCCTAAGAACACACTAGGCTTTCTGAACCACACTCAAGGTTCTGTTTTCAGCGTGCAGGTAAACAGACCTGGAAGCTGTTTATCAACCCGCCAATCAAAGACAAAGCTGCTAATAATGCACAAAACAGTGTCAAGCCGAGTAAATGATCATGCTTCTGCACAGCCAGGTGTCAGTCCCCCCAAAGCAAATCTTTCATTCTAGTTAGATTCTGATTTATTTACTGGAATATTCTATTCTCCATCAATGAAAATGCAAATAACTTCTTGTAATATCACAAAAAAAACAACAACAGAGATGCGTTTGCACGCTCTGATCTGAAAACAAAGCTTTGGTGGGTTAAGTAATTTCCACCAAAAATAAAAGAACCCTTCTCTTCTCTCGCTGGAGGGAGGGACACCTGAGCACTCTGGGGGTTCATTTAGGCGCGTTAATATTTTATGTGTAAATGAAGCGGCGTGCTGCAGAGGCGGTAACGTGAGAAGGGTTGACCGGGCAGGGATATCGCGTGTCAGCACCCCTGGAAAGAACAAGCGCCGCGTATGAGGTGGGTTTATGGCATACAGCGGGAGCGTGCGTTGAGGGAGGGCACAGGCAAGGCATGTGTGCATCGTGTCATGGAGCCTTGTTTGTTTGTGTAGCACCAACCCGTATTAGCTACTTAATGGATGGAACACGGTGACCCAAGCGAGTCGCAGCTTCATTATGGGATAGATGGGAAAGATTGTAGCACTTTCTGCAACACACACATTGTTGGAAAAGGCCAAGAGCTCAACCTTAATGTGCTGCGGATGAAGTTTCACTGATTGGTACAAGTCAGCTGTTGTGTCACAAAGACTTTAAACTCTATTATTTGATCCATCCTCCCACAATCCTTCAGGCACCATTGGGAGTCTCTTAAGATGCAGCTGCTACACTATAGCTGTGTTCAACTTCACACACTACTTAGAGGGCTATATAGGGGGTTTACAATTTTGTTGGGGTGTCCGAATCTACAATTCCATAATTCAGTTCAAGTCTCTGTGAAAAACCAGCGTGCACCAGTAGCTGCGTTTACATCAACAAAAATAATTGGAAAAAACACCTGATCAGAATAAAAATGCGTCATGTAAACACGCCGTTCAGAAAACTCTGCCCCGATCAGACTCATTCGGATCAAAGCTTCCTCCGATCGAGATGGGTGGGTTATGCCGACTGTTGATTTGATCGTGGTGCATAGAAACAGTTTATTCTGATCGTTGGTCACTACTGCTCTGGCTTTCATATCATGCGTAGATGGTTTGGCCGTCCAGTGGAGGCTTTAGGATTGCATGTGAGCTGGCGGAAAATAGTCCTTAGAAACCGAGTAAACAATCACGTGGATTTGTGTTACCAGTTGTGTCCAGACAAAATCAAGGCTCATGTAGTTCCCACATATTTACGTGCAGCAAAGATGCACATTGCACCATTGCCCGCATGGATTTTAAGTTCATCCTAAACTAAATGTTGTTGGCATATATTAGCCTAATCCTAACCCTTCTTCTTCTGGGTCCGTTCCGAGCGAATAGGCCGTTAATAATTATCAAACAATAATAAAAGCATGTTTAGAAGGTCGTCTCGCTCTATGCTGCAGCTTTGTTTGTTTACAACGGAACTCGCTATTTCTTTTTCTACAGTCGTTTCCGGTATTTTAGACAGTCCTGCAAATGTCAAAGTGATTTATTCCAATCGAAAATATGTCGTATGTAAACGTTTATTATAATCAGATAAGCTTTTTCTGGGACAATGTACACAGTTCAATTCTAATCTGATCTCCCAACCTTTTTTACAAAATGTAAAAAACAGACTGAAACTGCCAAACCAAATGTTACTGTGACAACGCTAACTCCCAACCTCGTTAGTAACATTTCAAAAAAACAGTCCAACACAGTAAAGTCAAAGTCCCAAATGTGTTCTTCGCATTTACGTTGTTGCTCTGACCGAGTTTGAAGGTTTTTTTGTCCCGGATTAACCAGAGAGGGTAAAAATAAAAACAAGATAAAATCAGGGGACCTTTTGTATTATTACCTTGATGAAAATGAGAAAAATATCATAAAGTTCAGGAGGCCCGCGCAGGCTGGCTCCCCATCCAGCAGCAGGTCTCTGTCTGGCCGCTAGCTCGCCTCCCGGGAGCCGGCATAGTGATCAGGATCGCTACAGCTCCATGTGACAGACTGTCCAGGGTTTACCCGCCTCCGCCCAGCAGTAGCTGGGACTGGTACTGTTGGGCCATTTGGTTCAGACGGGTTCCAAATTGTGCTGCTGCCAGACCTTTCGTCGGTCAAATCATGCCGCAGGACCTCAGATCGCGTCTGGACCTTTGACTTAACATTAAAACTGGCCGCCTCTACCACGTAGATCACGTTTTGGTGCGAACGCATCTTAACCCTAACCCGTAATCCTAAATTTGACCCTTCCTCTGAATCCGTGCGGCCAAGAAAAAAGTTCAGCACTGGCTGCACGTATACCCATGCAGATGAGATTTCGTAAACAGAGGCTTTAGATAAACATGAAATATGCCTATTTAACCCTTGTGCTATCTTAGATGACCCCACCCTTACAGTGACGTGTTCTTCCTACCATGACAAAGGTGGATAAAAGTGGAAAGATTTCATGTAATCCATGGACACCAGTGAAGATCACAAATCATTGAAGAAAAAAGGTTCAGAGCACTGTGTAGTGGGTCTAGATGACCCAATGGTAAAGTGCCTAGGATAGCACAAGGGTTAAAACACCACTGGGAATGTGTTTATAGAAAAGAAAATTGTCATAGGGCGACTTTAAGGTTTTTAAATATTTCCTTTAATGTATCCTTTCTTAAAGAAAATATGACAAAAAGAAAGAAGTAACACCCAAAAGTCAATTAGCTGGTATGGATTTTGTAGCCTAATGGCTTATAATGGACCATGGAGAGTCGTTTTCATCATGTTGCAACTAATGACAGTCCTCTATGGGGGTGGAGTAGGGATCTGTTGGAGGGGGGGTTGACGTTTTTTTCACACTCCCCCCACCCACCACCGTACTGACAAACCCACCTGTGCTCCCCTGCAAATCTGCTGTGGTGCCGTCTCAATTACTAGCAGCATTAAGGGCCTCTCACCTGCTCCTTCTCATAAGTTTTAATGGCGCAATTCCTTGCTTTTATTATTCTTCCTCTCGCTGTTGTTTTCTTGCTCTGTTTCACTCTTTTGTTCCGCCTCTTTCCCCTCCATTTACCTCGCCCTCTCCTCTTTACTTGTTCCACTTGTCTCACAAAGCATCTTGAAATTTTGTGTACTCCGATCACTCTCCTCGCCTCCTTTCCTCGGCTCTCTTTGCGGTGAGCCGGCGTCACCATGTCCCGTCTCCGGGCTCCTCTTCCATGATGCCGGGCCTCCCTTCATTTACCTGGAATAATGAGGCTCATTCATCTTTGATTGTTCTGAAATATTACAGCGGAGTCAAGACAATCAAGCATCCCTGGACCTCATGCAATATTCAGGGGTGATGATATACGATTCCCCGCTAATGAAAAAAAACAGCTGGCAAAACAAACAGCTCTTTAATAACGGCCTAGTGGAGCAGTGTGCGCCCTGTATGTGGGGTGTGACCAAAGTTCGACAAGCTTTTTACACCACAACAGAGAGGCTTGACCAGTTTAGGGCAGAAAAGTAAAACAAAAGTAACACATTGTGAGTAAACCTTATCGTTGGTTCTCAAAGTTCATTCATAAAATCTAAAGGTAATGAAAACAGCCTTATTTAAATCTATTTCCCGTTAAAGAATATCTTAATCTGCATGTCCAGCTATAGTTTTCATTGATGCAAGTGTTTACTTATTTTTTTCCTAATTTGGTCAGTTGGGAAAAAAAAAGATAGATTTTAGAATAATTTTTGCAGCTGAAAGATTAGGATGGAGCTGAATGGACCCATAATCCATCCAGTAATAGAAAATGTAATTCAGAATTTGGATTAACTGAGATCGAGATAGACTTGCTTTCGACTACCGTAACTCTTCAACTGTAGACTGTAAAATGTTGCACAAATGTAAAAGGTTGCATAACGGCCAAACGCTGATATTAAAAAAGCCACTTTTTGCCACGTCATAATCAGCTGATTCACGTTGATTGGATAAACAGTGGGAAAGTTACTGTGTGTCAAAGAGCGTGTTACTTAGGTGACAATGGTTAACGAAGGGTTAAAGAGTTCTAAAAACCTCAATAGTTCTGTTTCTTTTCTCATTAGGATGTGGTAAAGATTGTTCAGATCTTTGCCACATTTGATCCATCACAGCTGCCAATAGACCCCTTGCAGTGACATCACCGCTCTATGTGCATGCGCCGTAGACAATTAGACATTCTTCTGACACATCAGTTAAGAGTAAATATCGGCTGTTAGTGTGGAGTTAGTTCTAAACAATTGAGGGTGAAACTGCATGAAGATGGATGTGCTGCTAGTCACTGGACTATTGACAAATAGTTAATTAACTTAAATTAGTTAAATCTTCTGTCTCACTTCTTTAAAACAACCTTTAGCTTCATCATTTGGACAAAAACAAGCGGTTAGAGGTGAACTTTCTCTCTGAACTGATGCTTTATTCAACCCAACGGGAAGATCAGAATATATGTATCGTTTTACATCGCCGAATCTTGACTGCAGCGGTGGTGCGGCGCCTTGTCACGTTACCATGACAAGGCGCCGCACCAAGTAACAAATAGTATGCTTTTTTTGAAAAAAGCAATCCAAATCGAAAAGAAACTGGTTAATATTTATTTCTTTTGTAAGTGACCATAGTATAAGTGGGTTAATGGTCTTCAAAGTATGCATTATCACTTTTTAACGCTTTGCGTCGGACGGTTTAGGCTTCCACGGGGTGCGGCAAAAAGTGATAATGCACACTACGTCGGCCATTAACCCTTACTTAACCCTTGTGCTATCTTAGATGACCCCACCCTTGCATTGACGTGTTCTCCCTACCATGACAAAGTTGGATAAAGGTGGAAAGATTTCATGTAATCCATGGACACCAGTGAAGATCACAAATCATTGAAGAAAAAAGGTTCAGAGGACTGTCTAGTGGGTCTAGATGACCCAACTCCCAATGTTAAAGTGCCTAGGATAGCACAAGGGTTAATGGTTTAGCCTTTTTTCCCTCATTCTTCCCCTCGTGTATTTTTGCATAAACAAAGCTAATAGGTTAATGAATGCGTGCGGAAAATGTGTTATGTTTGAAGAGAAGATAAAAGATGAAGGCTGTGGTTTGAAGGAGAGAGAAGAAAATGAAGCAGAAAGATGGCTTGGAGGGGGAGGAGTGGATAGAAGCGAGGGAAAAAAACTGAGCTGGGATCCTCCTGCAAGGGATTTCCTCACTCTGATGTACCCCATCCAGCCCCCACCAACGCTTTGAAATATTGTTTTTACTGCAACGTAATCTCTCCTCGTGCGCCGAATACTGTCTACCTAAGCACCACACATCGCTGCCTCCACAGACACGTCCTGGCCTGCGTGCTCAATGGCTCAGCGCCAAGCCCCTGCAGATCGGCACCAACGTGACACTGGGGAATGGGACGGGGAGAGACATAAAAAGGGAACGAGGAGATGTAGTGGTGGGGAGCAGTCTTGCAGATGAAATGCAGAGGCAATCTGATGCAAATTCAACATAATGCAGTGATGCTGGGGGAAGCAATGCAGATGAGACTTGGCAAGGACGCCCGAGAGAAGGGAACCACGAAAAGGCCCCTTGGAAACAAGCAACGATTTTTGCAATGTATGCTTGACCTTGATGAACGCTCGGTGAATTACACATAAGTGTGCACTGGAAGTGTCCAACAGCGTCGCAAATGAAAACAAGAATGGCCAGAGCTCGTCCCTTTCAGTCACGGACAAAAGATGGCTTTGACAGGAAGCCAACCGCCGGTGCTTCTTCCTCTTCTTCCCCGCACATTAACATGCATGCACTCCTATCAAAATCTGCACACGGCCCGGTCTTTAATTATTCATTGACGATATATGCATCGTCTGAAACGAACACACATGCACCTCGAGTTATGACTGCAACTTCATAAGTTTACGCAGCCTATGCTGATGCAAGGCAAAAAGTGAGCGTTTTGACAGGGAATCTTGTTTGAAGTCTTGCATGAAGTTGGCAAAAACAAATCGTGTTTGCTGCTTTAAATGTTAACATCCTCTTTTTTCTAATCTCACCATGATGACAATTTGGAGGTGAGGACATCAGCCTTTTTTTTCAACCAGACCATTTTGTGACAGTCTACTCAGCTCTTGATTTGATAAGACTTTTCCTCCTGTATTGGCTGTTTGTTCTTTTGTTGCTAGGATGTCCTACCACCGGGAACAATTTGTGCTTTGGGGGTTAAAAAATAAATAAAAAAATCCTATCAAGGGGTAACTGGAGGAGACAGCAAAGAGAACTGTGATGGGAACTGAGTGGTTCTGCATTTGGAGAGTATTTTATGTAAAAGATGCTGACAGGCGACAGGATGGGAAGGGCAGAGTATTCACTACCAGGATGGGTCGGTCAGCCAACTGTCAGAGAGGGCCTAACGCAAAGCTGTGCTGACTGACAGAGTCAACTGTCAGCAAGTGACAAAACGCCGTTCTGCTCACTGGCATCACCTTGCAAGGGTTCACCTCAGCCTTGTGGCAGAAGACAAACATGGCTGTTTGCCAAAACTGGCACACTATTCTAAAATTGTTCAAATATCACATAGTCTGTCAGGAATCGTGATGTGAAGTTGCAGCCATTGTTTCTGATGAATAATCCCCTAAAGATTTCTGCACTTGGCAAGGCAAGGCAAGTTTATTTGTATAGCACAAGTAGTACACAAAGTAATTCAAGGTGCTTCACAAAACAGAAAAATGCATTAAAATCACAATACATCATAGAAATAATCAATGTAAAATTTACTTTAAAAGAAAAGAAAAAAATTTCCTGTGGCCCTCCAAGCCATCAGGGGCCCCCATGCCTTATGATGTTAGGTTTACAGAGAATGGTTTGAAAAAGAGAAGAATATCCGCTGAGTGGTAGTTCTGACTGACAAAAGGAGGTCCAACCCGGAACTAGCAAAGTTTACCTAATGAAGTGGCCAGTGAATGTATTCGATAAATAAGGTTTTCTTTTGGTTTTGTTTCAACACTTTTGTTTTTCCCTCAAAGTTACTTGTAAAAACAATGTTTTAAGGGTAAAATCCAGCATTTTTTTTTTAAACTTAGATCTTGCAGGGGGTAAAATGAAGCCCTGATCTTTTTATGCCTACCTGAAAGAAAGTGTCTTTTGTGTGCGTACAGCCACAGAGATGAAGCCAAATAAAGCAGATTCACCAGGTGGAAGTTTGTAGTCATGTTTTATTGGTCTGCCGAGACTGCCAGTTCACTGCAACAGTTTCACAAACCCAAGAAGATTTCCATTTCCTCATCTCTCCATTTTGCAATTATGAGCAGTGCCGGATTCAAATGATTCAAACGGAAGAATTACCCTGGTAAAAATAAAACTCTGCCAGCAGCCTTTACCATAATAATAAAGTGGTATAAAAGATTGAAGCGTCCTGTGAGTCATTGTGGGCTTTAAGAGGCCTGTTTGATTGAAGCTGCTGGAAAGAGTAACGCATGTCGGCAACTGAAGATCTAAAACAATCCCACAAGGTGCCATTAAAGCTGCATAAAGAGTTGACATCATGCAGGACGATAGCCGGCGGTCAGACGTGAAGTGATTAATGAAACTCGCCACCCCTAACACTCATCTGAGGACTTAAAAAGCTGTTTGTCCTTGTACTTTAGCCTTTTCATAATACTTCCTTCCTGTTTTTCAGTTTTTATGAACATGAAAGGAACTTTTTTTTTTTGTCTTTTTAAAAATGTGTCTTCCAGCTTTTGAAGGGTCCTGTGGAGTAAACGTTCTTCACAAGCTAATTGTTTTGCAAACTTGTATCCCATTTTTGACAACTTAAGACATGAAAAAAATTCCAATGGGCTGCAATACTGGACTCCAGTTTGGTTTTGCATCACGGATGAAACCGCTCATGGAAGAATTGGCAATAGCTGGAGGAATCATCACTGTAACCCCAGCAATGCACGCCACAGCTTCTGCTGACCAGCTGAGTCACTCGCTAATTCATTTTTGATCCGTTTCCTGCGATTATAGCCTAGTAAACTAATGAGGAGAAGTCTTTTGTTAAATTCTAATAACCTCCTGGTTCCTAATTAGCCATGTTGGCTTTGATAACACAGTCAGGAAAGAGAGTTTAATGAAGATCGGGTCGAACCTGACAAAAAGCCTTAAAGGATGCCTTTTTTTTCTTATAAGTAAGGTTGAATAAATGCCAAAAAGCACAAACCCAGGAATGAGAGTTTTAATATTGTAACTTAGTAATAAACTCCTTCATCTAAAACTAAGGTAATACACAATAGTTTGGGAAAACAGGAACAGAAGAGTCACCTGCAAAGGTAAATATGATATGAGACTAGTGTGATGCTAAGGTCTGTCTAACTAAAAACATGCTTTTATTTTGTTTTCCTTTGTGTTTTGTAGAGGTTTCCTCAGTTTCGGTCCCATGCCATCCAGCATATTCACTAGTCACACCAGTTCAGGGGGAAAACTTACATCCTTGGTTGCCAAGGAGACCAGCAGCAAACTTAGAAGATGAAAATTCAAGATGACGGCAATGGCCTTCTGAAATTAGCTGCCACCACCTGGGGTGGCTAAAGTTTCTTTGGGTTTACAATTTTATGACCAACACATTGATGTGTAGCTCAGGCTGAAGCTTTAAGATCAAAACCAGCAGCCACATCCTGCCAAGGTCACACATGTAATAGATGAGGCGGTTGAACTGGTCGCTAATGAGATACTAGATCCTAAATGATAACAGAGTGTTTATGAGAGGTCACTTGAGACCGTTGGATGAATAATTGAGAGACTGTACCTGATGAGAACAAGCGAACTTACTGGGCTATGTTCAGAGCTCAGATTAGCAGCAGAGGAACTCCGGGTCAACTGATCGAGCCACGTGCGACCATGAAAAGAGGCCCGGGTGACAGACCAACAACAAAGGCAGACAGTCAGTCAAGACAAGTGGGAGGTCCTGAACTGCACTCAGGTCGCCAACATCGTAGTGAGACGTACAAAAAAAAGCTGGCGTTGCTTCACAGTAATTCTTTTTTGAAAAAACAACATGAGCCTTTTCACATTTCTCTCTCTCTTTTAAACTCTCATAGAATATTGGTCTTGTATTATAGAATGAAATACCTAATCGCGATTACGATTGATCTAACTCTGACAAGGTCAATGACTGTAAGAAGCATGTGCAGCAATTCTGTACAAGAAACACGGCTCAGAAGATCAAAAGCCAATTAGGACAGAAAACACAAAAAAAGAAAAGAAAGAAAAAGCCCGGAGACTATTCATTCATATCGTGTGTCCAGATGGTTACTGACTAGACAGATAAATTAATCTCCACCCGGTTTGTTAGATTGATTTATAATAAAGAAATAGTTTGTTCTGCCCTCAAACCAAAGTGATTCATTAAACTTGCTTTTGGTTGCAGACTTATAAACTTCAATCTTTTGGGTGCTGTTATTATTATCTCTTAAATCCCCCAAAATTTTAATGATAGCCCATGTGTTAATAACACAGCTGGAAAATGCAAATCTACCATTTGAGCTTGCTCACATTGTGTTTGTGCATCACACTCTGCACAATTCTAATCGCCCCTGAAAGCACAGACAAGTTGTTTCAATTAAAAACCCTGTTGGATTTATTTGAACTTGAAAATTATTGGATAACGCCGGATTCCATTAGTGTGCCCTCTCTCTATTCATCGCCCCCCCTCTGCTTATCCAGTTGTTCTCTGTCCCTGTAATCCATTAGAAGATGCATCCATTTCACAATAAAAGCTTGTTTTTTCCCCAGCTTTCCCTTGCATTAGAGAGTGGGGAATGGAACATTTCTTTGTGGAGAAAAACTCAGACACATCCGACTATTCATTTCCACTTGAACCATGTGTGCGGATGGTTGGATGCATCGGGAAGAAGGGGCTGTGCTCTTGCTCTCAGGGACCTCTGTCTTTATGCATGTTCCAGTGCACAGTCTGCGGGGCTTAACTTGCACCCCTGGGCATCAGCGAGGCTCAATGAAGCCAACACAGAAAAACAGAACAAGCCTGCTCCTCCACTTGCCCTTCTTCTGAGGCTTACATAAGAGCAAAGGCATACTGGCGTTGCTGCAGCCCGAGGTGGAAGTAGGCCTGTGCAGCTGAAGGGTTGATAGGTAGACTATTGTTTACTGAAAGGCGTGAACAAGTCTTTTATTTAGTTCTAGTTCAACATTGAAGACAACAAAGACTTAGACCCAAAGCTCTTCTGACTTTTTTTTAACGCCATTCTCTGTGGACAAGGCTTTTACCAAAAACACAAAGTCCTCATGAATATTCAGGCAGCCAAACGATGCTGCATCATATTTGACTGGGATCAGTGCAAAGACATCCCCGCTGAGCCGTTGTGGGGCTTGACTCTCCAAGATCCCGCCCACACACGCTCATCCCAAATTTACGGCAAACCCTCCTTTCATGTTTATGGATACCGATGTCGCACTTTACCTACAACCACTGACTGTATATGAGAACTGGACTGAGCGAGTGTGACGTCACCCACAGAAAACGGCTGACTTTCGCCTCCAGCTAAATGACTTAAATTCAGTCAGCATTTTTTCATGATATGGATGCTGTCATGTTGCAAGCAGAAATCGTCAGTAAGCAGTGATTGGTCCGAGTCTGACCATGAAAAGAGTCTGAGTCTTCGTTTCCTCGCAACCACTCTCAGCAATACATTATTGGACGTACACACACCGACCACTTGAAAGTGGGCTCAGTAATCTGTCAACCAATGACTTTGAACGTTTGACGCATACTTTTATTGAGGTCAGTTTATAACTTGAGTAACTTGCAAAAAAAAGGCATCAGAGCGAGATTGATTATTCTGACACATAGAATGACTGAGTAGTAGCTGTTAATTTTTCTACAGAAGTCGATAAGAGTTTGGTTTCTTGGAACCAGCTGGTACTTCCTGTTTGGAACACAAGGAAGGAAGGGTCCCTCAGTACAGTTCTCATACAGTCAATCCCTTCATTAGGGCTTTAGATTGGGGTTCCCTATCCGTCGATCGAGATCAACCAGTCGACTGCAAAGGAAGTGTGAGGAGATCATGGGTGCTACACCTCACCAGCAGATGTGGACTCTTTTCTTCCTCCTGAACTTCAGGAAGGTTTGAGCGTTCAGTGTCAGACTCTTAACCATGGATGTAGCTGCTAATGCGCCTTTTTTTCTAGACTGGCCCAAGGTCAGTCACTCAAAAGGAAACCTCGAACAGACAATCCACTCTAAACCTCTTCTGTAAATGATTTGAAATGGATCCATTTTAGGACAGCTGCTTCTGTTTCACACTTTTCACTACAGTAACACGTGGTGAAAGACTGAATCTAAAGCCTCACTAAATGTGTTTGCTCACTCAGCACCTGCCTCTCAACTTTTTCATTTTGCGTTGCCGCCGTAGGTTTGAAACTTTCCAGACTTGACGATAAATGGAAAAGAGGAAGATGATAAGTGAAGATGACAGTCCTGCCAAGCCTATGGGGCCTTCCCTCACCCCCACAACACTGACAAGTAACTTTAAGTATCTCCCTGATCTCCTGACAGCACTTGGTGAGCTCGCTGCTGTGCACACGCCACCATGACACACACAATAAAAAGACATGCTGTAAAGGGAGCTCTATCGTCATTCGGTTTAATATCAGAGAGCAAACACTGAGTGTTTGATCTAAAACTGTTGCTGCAGCAACAGCTTGTAATGCAGCACTAAGTGAAGTAAAAATTAAAACAATGAGGCCTTAATCCTCATAAAGCATCAGTGGCCTTGCTGGTAGATTGGAGAGGCTGAGCTCTGGTTTTATTTTACCATCATCGTCACCAAAAGAGTTTTTAGAGGCTGCTGACATGTTTTCTCCAATGCAGTAAAGTGAAGGATGGTAAACATTGTGGTTGTGGACCAAACCCAAATGCACATTATCTTTATCTCATTGAACTTTGTTACAAAGCTGCTGGTGCTAGAAAATGCTCAGATGTGCTATTTACCCTTTATCCATTCAGTTAGGATGCTTTAAGAAAAAAATATGGAGCAACACTTCCTTATGAGGCTCATTCAAGATCAAAAGTACATGGAGCCATGGCAGGTCACCATTTTACCACTAGGTGGCTTTATAGCAAAAGTCAGATTACAGTGTAAACGGGTTACCAAAGATATCTGCTTTATTTCTTGATGATTTTTAAAAACCCTGTGGTTAAATATATTTTTGACTATTATTAAAATAAAAACAAATTTCAAAACGTTGTGTGTTTAATGTAATATCAGACACAAAAGTCCAACAACTAAAACAAAAAATTAAATTTACAGGAGGTAGACTGTGTGATCTTGTCACCAAAGGAAATCGGAGTCTATTTTTTTATATTATTGGGATATATCCTTATGTAATGTTTTGGGGAATTGTAATATATTATTGTGTATATTATTAAATTATTTGGCTATATTGAATTCATTGGAGCTTATTGTTACATTATTGGGCTATTTATTGTTATGTTACCAGGGTCTTTTATTACATAATTGGGCCAATAGTATATTATTAGTCTAAAACACTACGTTATTGAGATATAATACTATACTACATATACTATACTAACAGTCTAATATTATATCATTGGGTAATATTTAATTGGGCTGTATTTATTGAGGAATTTCATAAAATTATTGGGCTACATTATTAAATTATTGGGGTCTTTTATCATAACTAAATCAAAATATTTTGGTGAGGAAAAAATGTCCTCATTTGAGCTGACATTATGGTACAGTTCATTGTCATATGTTATATAAAATGAAATGTTATTTCAACTTGCAGTCTATTTTTTCCCCTTCATCCTAATCTGGGTTGCAAGTCCTATACTGTCAAGCAATGACGAAACATTTTAAACCTGTAAAATAAACCTAATTTGGGAGAGTTCACCAAATTACCATTAGAGACACACAAGCAAACACAATTCTTCATGTAAATTGGCCTAACTTTTACAAGAGAAATAAGAATATTTACGTCTATTTAAACACATTTGTTAATACTTTCAAAAGAGCGGAAAAACCCAAGAGGTTAATTCGTCTCTTCAGGATTTCCTGTACATTTTTCCTGTTATTACATCAAACAAGTAAACATCAGATAAAGTGGAAACAAACACAAACACTTGTATAAATGTAGAATATTATTAAAAGGTTTCGACCAGATCATCCACACGGCAAGCCCTTTTCAGAAGAGAGAGACGTTGAAGAAGAAACTGGTCATAACAGAGAAGAGGAATCCTTTTTTTGTGTGTAGTTTCTAGGCCATAAAAGTTGCTTCTGTCATAAAAATTTATGAAGACAACACATAACAAGAGATTATCCGTGGTGCGTTCTCCCATTTAGAAATTCCCCTGTTTAATTTAGATGAGCGAAGACTCTCAGCAGGAGGCAGAACATGAAACTAAATGGAGAAGAGGGTTCGACAGTCAAGTTGCACGTTTAGTATCTGGTTGTAAACAATTTATGGGATGTTCTTCCAGTTCAGGAACATGTTTGTCCTTTCAAGTTTTCCATGTAATGTTATCTTACCTGTTAGATGTTTTTGTAACAATTCTTCTTTCTTACTGCGTCTTTGAGTGACTATTTTGCCCCCGCCACATACAAGTGGGAAATTTGGGGATTTTCACTTTTTTGCACAACATGAACTTTTGTTCGAGCGATCTTCACATAATTTGCCACAGATGCCATCAGGTTAACACAACCAAAGTTTTGTTGATCTTTGACCTCAGGCACAGGGTGCCATCTTGAATCCACAACTTTAGTACCAGCTACAAATTTAAACTCCTCCAAAGGATTCGGATCTATTGCTTCCTAACTCTTCAAGCACTATTGGGAAGCTACTTGTGGAAAAAAATGTTGGTATTAGAAGTTGAAGTCAGCGTGCAAAAGCGCGCAAAAGTGGTGTTCCCCTGTTGCTTGCATTTTTTTTTACTGGAACATTGTAAAGCTGAACAAAACAATGACATACGTTCTGAATGTGGGCGTGGTTAACAAAAAAACCTCTGTTGCTAAGGAAATCCAAAAATTTACATTTGACGATTCTTCTAAAAAGAACATATAGACCTGTTTGTCACACCCAGGTGACCAAAACATAAAATAGTTGCCAAGATAAGAGATAAAGCCAGCAGAAAACAGGTAGCTTAAAGCTTAACAACTTTAACATTCATGAGCTGACAAAAACAAAAAAAGGATCTACTGATATCCTAACAGGTAACTTCTACATTTCATGCTCACTTTCCTATCAAATATCTATTTTAAACTAATATCTAAAATCTTAAATCTAAAAAAAGGTTGAGCAAAATGCTAAAAATAAATCCTCAGTGTAGATCAATACCGATAGCATTTATTGCTGTTATTTTTAAATAAAAACTCTTATTGATACAACTGTTTTTCTTTTAGGGTCCTTCAAATATTTTAGATATTATTATTATTATTAGTCATATTTTATTGAAAACATGTATATTTCTGGTTGAATTATGCTTTATGATGTAATATTTTGGAATCATTAGTTTTGCGAATTATAATGGCAGTTGTAATTGATCAGTTTTGAAGTTTTCTATTCAAATATTAAAGGATGGACACCTTTTTTTAAACTAAAAACACTTGTTTTGATTAAGCTGAATACATTGAAATTTTAAGATTTTTCTTTACTTTAGCACATTTTAATGTTTATTTCTATAATATGCATTGAATTTAACACAATATAGCTTGCTTAGATGTTTTAGGCAACTACATAAACTGGGAAACTAAGGAAACAGTTTGAACTCTTGAGATATAATAAAACATAGAAATTGACTTTTTTTTTCTTTCCTATAAAGGAATAAAAAACGTTCAAGCCTGCAGGGACTACATGGAAACAGAAAGAGAAAACCTCACAGGATGGGGCGAGGACGTTATGTAACATTAAAGAATCAATTTGAGCGGAAAGAGCACAATGCTGAAAAAGGCTGTACTTAAAAAATTTAGGATTAATCCCTGACAGGCCTAAATTTTATCTGCTTCTCTCCCTACACTCAGCTAAATGGCACTTTGACCTTTTCAACTCCCCCCTCCTGGTTTAGGGAATTAGGAACGCCTCAGCTGCTTTAAAGAAAAAAAGGCTTTTCATATTCCACAATCGTTTGTCTCTTCCTCCGTGATTCCTTGAAAGAAGTTTGGATTTCTCAGTATTTTTGGGGTCATACAGTCAGATAACAGAGTCTCTCACACCTCCTCCCCATCAGTGCTTCCAGGAGGAAATGCAAACGACACAAAAACGGCTGAGGACCAGGAAATAATGCCTCAAAATCGAGGGTGAAAGGTCAGCTGAGCAATCACTAAAGAAGATTACGCCAATTGAAATCTGTGCAGCCATTAAGGACAGATTTGATGTGCTTTCGGTGGCATTTTAAACTTGTTTCATGGAGGCCATTGAAGAACCAGAGGGCTTTGTTAGTTTTTTTAAGCAAATAATTACAAATAAAAATGTAATGTATTTTATTTTATATTTGCAACATTTACAGCTTCAGTTTCTCTATTTGAAGGGATTTTAACCTAAGGTGTCTCAATGGGATGTCCTTCACAGGAAACATTTGGTGGTTTAACCCCCAATCTAACCCTTTAATACTGAGTGTCAAGGAGGGATGCACTGGGTCCCATTTTTAGTCTTTGGTACGACTCGATGGATTTAAACCTATAGTCTTCCAGTCTCACAGCTGAGACTTTACCACAAGCGTTTGTTTACAGGTTTATTAAGTATAAAGGTAATTGAACTTTTTACATGGGAGTCAATGGGAACTTGCTCTCTTATGAAACTTCCCTGTAGTGCTCTCTTGCGGAACTGTAATATTTTACACCTAATGGTTTGTGGCAAATTAGGGAATGGCAGGTGGGCACTGGGTCCACTCAGAGCACACTAATGAACCGTGCCCAAACATGCAACATGGAGTCGTTGGATCACCATCTCTGGCTACCCTCATAACACGTTTTACGTCAGTCATCAAATGTAGAAGTATTTACTCTTGCCAACTACCAAACATCAAGATTAGCCTACGTTCCCAGCTGGTTATGTTCACAGATTGTAAATCAAGTCCAATAAATACTCTACTTCGACTTCAGCCTGGATGCCCCCCTTTTCTGACATGTGTCCAAAAAGTCTCATACCTTGTTTGCCTATTTACAGAAGCCATTCATCAACATATTTTGTTGCACAGTTGACGGCACGACATAGAGTCATGCTTTATGCTGCAGCACAACCGTACCGTTCTCTGGCAGCTCTGTAAGAAAGGCTAAACAATCTTTACCCGAATACAGAACATGAGTTACAAAAAAAGCTAACTCCTAATTTATACATAAGAAAAGGAAGCTATGGTGCAATTTCACTAAAGAAGATCTACCTCACCTCCAGGTACATTGGGTTGTTATATCCCTCTACAAGCCATCATCAATGAGACCTTCATTCTGAATCAAACACCAAGTTGCTTGCCTTTTCTTAGCAACCATAATAATCCTAGTTTCACCTTTAAATTCATGAATGGTTTTCTAGCGGCTTTTGTCCATCTGGTTCTCTACCAGGAATGATGCTTTGGTAGGGCCTGGACCTTAACTACCATCAGAGTATAGTCTCTTGGGTTCATTCATTGATCTTTCCTGTTTGAAATACCATTTGTTAAGCAAAGACCAACCAAGACCCAACCTTGAAATGATGCTTCTAAACCCCAAATCTCTTGAAACGTAGCTAATGCTATTACAAACCATATATATCCCTGTAAAGTAACCCTTTACGATGAATTGGCATCTTTTGTGTGTACATACGGATGTAGGCGGACTGAGACCATGTCAAAACTCATACCAGCAGCCTGCTGCTTACATGCCCAGTGCATCACACCCTGAGGCGAACCATAATGCTGTGTTATTCTTTCTCTGCATGCCTGACTAAGTCCAGCAGCACTGCGCTTCTGAAAGGCATACAGTGCATGACGTAACCTGTCATAAAGTACGCCCAAAAGACTCTGGAAGGGACAAGTGGAAGTATTTATGAATGACGGCAGAGTAGGGGGAAGTTAAAAAAAAAGGGACTTTCTTGTGATATCATTGGGGCACATGAAAATAAAGTGTTTGATAAAAGCAGCCAGAGGCAGCGTGCTCTTTTGTCTTTGGACATGCTTGGTTTTAAATGCTGTCCATTGCCCTCCCCCAACATTCTATCCCTCCGAAGGCCCTGTGTGATCATGCATGTCCTTTACTGGGTCAAGTGTAGAGAAATAATGAGTTCTACTCCGATGTCTTCTTATCCTTTTCTTATATAAGATTGAAATCTTGATGGTTTCAGATGCTTGACAGGAAATTCTGGCAGCTAAATAATAAATGACAATGAAAACGTGGTTATGTGTGTGTTAATGTGTTTGTTCCCACATACATAATACAAACACTAAACCAAGCAGGTCAGATAAGCAGCAGAGAACAGCCTCATTAAGGCTGGCCTATCTCCAACCTCAGCTTTCTCTTTTTCTGTTTTCGACAGCCAAACACAGTAAAAACAACGATAGGCCCGGTAGCTTGTCAAAAGACAACACTTACATTTTTTGTTTTTTAGGTTCGGAATTCCTCCGAGGAACTATTTTCACAAAGATGAGACGGAGCACCTGTCTTTGCCGTGTGTGCTTTATAAGCATCCTGTCAACGGTGCATGGCCAATTAAGAGTGCAGCCGAGGGGGTAGGCGAGCTCCTCACACCGCTGAATGTTCGGCATGAGCGTGCTCACTCGGATCTGCACTAGCCTGCCTGAGCACTGGAAACAAAAGTCACTGAGCGTTTAAGAAAACTTATCTGTCTTCTTCGTTTGCCAACTCGCTCTGTAAAGTGCCTGCAGTCTCTAGACTCTGATGCCAGTTGATCATTTGATTACATTTTCATATTGAGGTGGCACCAAGAATTTGACGCTGCTACTGCCAGAGCAGGATGAGACTCACAATTTGTCGGAGTCGATGCTAAATTTGACACGCAATATATGCAAAAATCTTTACTAGCTTGGAAATTAACCCTATATGCTACAAATGGACACACACTTGACCAAACACAAAATGCCACAGTGGCTTCCAGGCCTACTTTGCATGCCAGACCTGACACAAGGAGGAGGTATTGGATGTTGTCTGAGAACTGTGGGAGTGAAGTTGCAAGGTGATGCCTCCATCGCGTTCAACTGGCAATAAAAACCTGATACAGCGTGCCAGCTGACTGGAGCTAGGCTAGCCAACGAACAGAACACACTTTACTGTTCAAAGAACATCAAATAGCAACAATATCTGGATGTTGATCGAGCTACTGAACAACAATCTCAATCACCAAGTTAGCTAGGACTGAAGCAATTTGTTGACATCCTTAATTGCACAACAATTACAATTTGTTGACAGAATTTTAGCATTGTCTTGTCAGATTAAAAAATTATTTTTTTAAAGAAAACATTATTTGGTAGCACATCTCATTAATGCTATTATTAGCACCAGGAGCAATGCAGCGAAATCTTTTTAATCCATTTTTGCATTAAGTCTTGATGAGCAACAAGATAAAACGAGGACATCTGGTGGCCACCGGAAGCCACCACAGCCCGATGAAACACTGGTGCTGTTCGGACAGAAAAAAGTACAGAAAGGCAGTGGGTTTATTGCTGTTTGCTAATGTTTACGTAACTTTACAGTCTGACATTTCCCATCCTATTCAAACATTAGTAGCTATAGCCCTACATCAGAACTGCAACAAAACTGCAGAAAAGCAACATGCAGACACATTCATTCATACTCAATGTCATTGACAAATGCTCTTTAAAGATTTATTCAAAGACCCACCCGGATCGTCTTTTGTAAAAGTGTTCCCAGTGGTCCTTTAATTATGATTATGCTGTTTTTAGCTAAAGTTTTTTTTTAAATGGCATTTTCTAGGAAATATTGTCTGCTCTTTTTGAAACTCCATTGTTTCTGCTCCTGATTTACAACGATTTGAATAAAGAAATACTCAGAAATGCAATTTTAAGCTTCATTTTCTTTATATATTACCTCCATCATGACAAAAATACCTAAAAAACATGTGAAAAACACAATTTCCATCGGAGTTGGTCTTTAAAATATAAATTATATAAAAAAATCTATATATCTAGTCAAAGTAATAATATGCAGGGTTTTAAATAATTACGAGCATTCATCTCTTGTTTGTTTGGGTCTAGCTAAAGTGCTGTAGGGGCACATGGGGTCAAATCTTGCAGAAATTAGCTACACAACAAGAAATGACATTAGCCAACATGCTTTGAGCATTTGCACTAACATCAACAGACCACAGAGGAGAAACATCAGACCAAAAATACAGATGTCTCAGCAGCTGTTTCGCTGAGCAAAGACGAGGCTGCTGCTCTCCTGTCAGATGCAGACAGCCGAGGGCTTTTGAGATACCCTCGCTCAGCCACTGGTACTGCCTCAGGGGGGGTCTCCACAGAACTCCATCCTGAAAGTAGAACAAGCTCCACGCATCACGCCAAAGTTAACAAACAGCAGAGAAAGAGTGCTTTTGATTCAACGCTATTGTACCTACAAAACATGTTTAAATGATTTTAAAAAAAAAAAACTTTGCCTGGCCTGCAGTTTCTTTACAGATAAAGTTGATAAGCGCACACTTCTACTAAAAAACGAATCCATCCTTGGAAGGGCAGAAAAACCTGATGAAGCTGCGTCAGTCAAATTCCAGGGAGGGTGGTTAAAAATAAACGCACCACATGAGCAGAAAAGATCAGCGATGCATACACTTTCAATAAATAACAGAACAGAGAACAGGGGAGCGCTGGCCAGACGCCTGATTGGGTTTTTTTTTCTGACACTATTCTGGCATAAAAAGGGCATCGAAGCTTCATGGCTTTTCTTTAAAACCGCGACAAAACCAGAGTGTGTTTACATACAACTGTTATTCTGCAAAAAGGCTGCCCTACTTAAGGAAAAGCCCACTCCTCTTGAATCCTCTGAAATTCTTTTTAGACAAATTATCACATGACAGCTTTGTTTTTCTGTTTTGTTTTTTCCTTTTTGAGGCGTACATTTAATCTCAAGGAAATACAAATCCTGCTGTACATTTAAATGTAGGCCTGCCTCTGAAATAGGGTCTGTAACACATTATGCCACCTTGATCAACAGCAAGAAAGTACAAAAAAAAGTTGAGTTTAGTAGATATTTATACATGCTTGTTGTAAGGTTTGATTATATTAGTTTGTGTGGATCTTTATTAACTTGCAGTTATTTATTTTATTCCAGGTTTAGAACTGATTACCTAAAGGTTAAGCTTTCCAATAGATTTTGGTGCTAAAGGGGTTACAGAAACAATGTTTTGGAAAAAAACACTGGTAGGAATGCTAATGGACATCGTTAATGGGCAGGACTGATGCTAACACACAACTCAAGGGCATTGAGAAATTATTGTTCAAGAGTATCCATCCATCCATCCATCCATCCATCCATCCATCCATCCATCCATCCATCCATCCATCCATCCATCCATCCATCCATCCATCTTCAGAACCCGCTGAATTCCTTTTGGGGTCACGTGAGCCAACCCAGCTACTGTTGGGCGAAGGTGTGGTCCACCCAGAACAGGTCACCAGTCTGTTGCAGGACCTCAAAATCGGGCCCATTCATCCCTTGGGATAGGCACCAATTATCTTATGAAGCAGGTTTTTTGGACTATGGGAGTAAGTCGGAGTCCCTGGAGAAAAACCCACACATCCACAGGGAGAACCTACAAACTCCACACAAAAAGGTCCCAGCCAGGATTTGAACCAGGACCTTCTTGATGTTTGGCAAACAAGTCAAAAACTAAACTAAAGCCAGATGCAATTCATCTGATGAAAACACTAGAGCAGCGGTCCCCAACCTTTTTCACACCAAGGACCAGTATGACGTCACTCAAACTTTCACGGACCGGTCTTTCAAATGTAGGCGGATGATTATTGTAACAATACTAGGATGAGGAGGATCAAAGACGTGATAAGACGAACACTGTGCTTTCATTTTTACACGCTTAACAGTTTACATCGCACAGGTGTCCTCACCCTCTCTCCTTCCCACACTAATGGTGCAAAAAAGAAGTACTGTCTATTAAAAGTAGCTTTCTTTTTTTTGGAAGTTGAAGGTTCCTCTTCTGTCTCCTGGCTGGGCATTTTCCTCTTGGCAAAGAAACTTTCCAAAGATGTTTGTTTTTTACTCTTTTTGCTAGCTCCTGGGTTTTATTTTAGTAGTAACCTATCACGTGACGGAGAAGAGCGCCTTGGCCTGCATCAAGAGCAACATAGACGGATGTCACAGAGAATCGGGCAATTTCCTAAAATAAAACATCTTTCAGATTCCTAAATAAATAAAACAGAAGTAATGCAAGATATTTATTCTTTCTGTGCGGCCCGGTACCAAATGACCAGGGGTTGGGGACCGCTGCACTAAAGGACTTAAGCCGGACATCCCTTATGAATCGATCATTTTTTAATTGTTTCTGTAGTTTTGTATATATCTAAGATTGCCGGCCACTTAATTAGACACACCTTCAATGCATGTATGCATGGAGACATGGTCAAGACGAATTGTGATTTAGGTAACTTGGATGGTGGTCTGAGTATTTCAGAAACTGCTGATCTACTGGCATTTCCACCCACAACCATCTCTAGGGTTTACAGAGAATGGTCTGAAAACAAGAAAACACCCAGTGAGGGGCAGTTCTGTGGGCAGAAATGCCTTGTTGATGTCAGAGGAGAATGACCAGACTGGTTCCAGCTGATAGAAAGGCAACAGCAACTCAAATAACCACTGGTTACAACCAATGTCTGCAGAAGAACATCTCTGAACACGCAACACGTCGAGCTTTGAGGCAGATGGGCTACAGCAGCAGAAGACCACACCAGACGCCACTCCTGTCAGCCAAGAACAGGGAACTGAGGCTACAATTCACACAGACTCACCAGAATGGACAATGGAAGATTGTAAGAACGTTGTCTGGTTTGATGAGTCTCCATTTCTGCTGCAACTTTTGGATGGTAGGGTCAGAATTTGGCATCAACAACATGAAAGCATGGATCCATCCTGCCTTGCATCCACACTCAAGGCTAGCGGCGGTGTAATGGTATGGGGGATGGAGCATCTCTGGGATGTGGTGGAACGGGAGATTGGCATCATAGATGTGCAGCCGACAAATCTGCAGCAACTGTGTGATGCTGTCATGTCAATATGGACCGAACTCTCTGTGGAATGTTTCCAGAAGCTTGTTGAATCTATGCCACCTGGGATTAAGGCAGTTCTGGATGTAAAAGGGGGGCCAACCCACAACTAGCAATGTACCAGATAAAGTGGCCCGAGAAGTGTATATTGTAACTCTTTATCTATTGTACGGTATATTGATAAAAATAAGATATATAAAATCAATCTTGCGGTATTAACAAGGTAAATGTACAGAAGTTTACTCTGAAACGTACTTTTACATGTGCTCAAAAACTTCCAGAAATACATTACAGTGAGATAACTGGGAATTATGGGGGTTTGATGTCCACATCTGTTACCCACCGTGTCCCCCTGCCCGCCTAAATGTGGACATTTTCTTACAAAATCAGCATCAGAGGTGCACGCCCACACATGGGCCCATCACACCTGCATGCATTCAAAAAAAGCAGTCCACAGACAGAGACTCCCTCTGCCACGGAGCGGACACAGCTGCATGTATGTGTTGCACAAAAAGGGGGAGGGGGTTAAGTAATTTAGCACAGTGTGACACTTTCACGGTCTAATTAGCCCCCATGTTGCAGTAAACACGCCCGGATGACCCCACGGTTCTGGTTACTCATCAAGTATGGATGGAGCTGGAGTCAGCCGGCCTCTCCTCCCTCAGGACCCAATTGGTCACAGATGAAGCTCCCTCTAGAATCATCCAGAACCTCAACTGGATCAGAAACCTCCAAACAAGAAAGATGGAAGCCCTCATTTGAGTTTGATCATGTCCTAAAAACTGGTTTTGTTTTGATTCAAGATGCATCTTTATGTGCTCATGATGTGACATAAGAGTTCAAAGCTGGGTGAAGAAGAGCAGGCCTCGCGGTGAAGCCGCCTGGCCGTCAGAGGGGGGGGGGGGGGTACGGTCAGGCTGGATGTTGCTGAGGACTTTGACGCGGCGGTGGGGATTTTCCTCTCCCTCGCTTGGCTGCAGCAGCAAACGTGCTCAGATCTTTCCTCCAGGATTGCGGCAGTCAGCGGTTGTTGCTGCAGTTGTTGCCCTTGCTGGAAATGACAGAGATCTATTTTACAGCTTTTTGGCTGTGAGAGACGGTGTTGTCAGTCTGGGTGGGCACTGTGGCGATGTTCCGGTGGCCAGGCTGGCTCCTGGTATGAAGGATTCCCCAGATACTGTTTCCTCACAGCAGAGCCAAGCCATACTTGTTTGTTTATTTATTTATTTATTTATTTATTTATTTATTCACACAGTTATAGTCATATTTCATTATCACATTAGGAGCCATGGTGTATGTGGTTTAATGGAAGTGGGAAGGAGTGGGTTGGGGTTTTTATTGTAATGTTATTGTGTTTACTGTTTTAGTGTCAGCGCTTGAGCTGCTAAAGTGCATGAGAAAGCGCTGTTGACACAAATAAGTTTGATTTGATTTGATTTGAAGAAGTACAAAAAAAGAAGTTAGGTTTAGCAGACATTTATACATGCTTGTTGTAAGGTTTGATTATATTAGTTTGTGTGGATCTTTATTAACTTGCAGTTATTTATTTTATTCCAGGTTTAGAACTGATTACCTAAAGGTTAAGCTTTCCAATAGATTTTGGTGCTAAAGGGGTTACAGAAACAATGTTTTGGAAAAAAACACTGGTAGGAATGATAATGGACATCGTTAATGGGCAGGACTGATGCTAACACACAACTCAAGGGCATTGAGAAATTATTGTTCAAGAGTATCCATCCATCCATCCATCCATCCATCCATCCATCTTCCGAACCCGCTGAATTCCTTTTGGGGTCACGCATTAGGCCAACCCAGCTACTGTTGGGCGAAGTATGGTCCACCAGAACAGGTCACCAGTCTATTGCAGGACCTCAAAATCGGGCCCATTCATGCCTTGGGATAGGCACCAATTAACTTATGAAGCAGGTTTTTTGGACTATGGGAGTAAGTCGGAGTTGATGTTTGGCAAGAGTGCTAACCGCAGTTCAAAAGCAAACAAGTCAAAAACTAAACTAAAGCCAGATGCAATTCATCTGATGAAAACACTAGAGCAGCGGTCCCCAACCTTTTTCACACCAAGGACCAGTATGACGTCACTCAAACTTTCACGGACCGGTCTTTCAAATGTAGGCGGATGATTATTGTAACAATACTAGGATGAGGAGGATCAAAGACGTGATAAGACGAACACTGTGCTTTCATTTTTACACGCTTAACAGTTTACATCGCACAGGTGTCATCATCCTCTCCCCTTCACACACTAATGGTGCAAAAAAGAAGTACTGTCTATTAAAAGTAGCTTTCTTTTTGAAGTTGAAGGCTCCTCTTCTGTCTCCTGGCTGGGCATTTTCCTTTTGGCAAAGAAACTTTCCAAAGATGTTTGTTTTTTACTATTTTTGCTAGCTTCTGGGTTTTATTTTAGTAGTAACCTATCACGTGTGGAGAAAAGTATTAGCCTGCATCAAAACAACATAGGCGGATGTCACAGAGAATCGGGCAATTTCCTAAAATAAAACATCTTTCAGATTCCTAAATAAATAAAACAGAAGTAATGCAAGTTATTTATTCTTTCTGTGTGGCCCGGTACCAAATGACCGGGGTTGGGACCCTTTACTAAAGGACTTAAGCTTGGACATCCTTATGAATCGATCATTTTAATTGTTTCTGTAGTTTTGTATATCTAGGTGCCGGCCACTTAATTAGACACACCTTCAATGCATGTATGCATGGAGACATGGTCAAGACGAATTGTTATTTAGGTAACTTGGATGGTGGTATGACCGGCTGGTCTGAGTATTTCAGAAACTGCTGATCTACTGGCCTTTCCCTCCACAACCATCTCTAGGGTTTACAGAAAATGGTCTGAAACAGAAAACACTAGTGAGGGCAGTTCTGTGGGCAGAAATGCCTTGTTGATATCGAGGAGAATGACTGGTTCAGCTGATAGAAGGCAACAGCAACTCAAATAATACTGGTTACAACCAATGTCTGCCAGAGAACATCTCTGAACACGCCTTCACGTCCAACCTTGCAGCAGATGGGCTACAGCAGCAGAAGACCACACCAGACGCCACTCCTGTCAGCAGCGAACAGGAAACGTAGGCTACAATACACACAGACTCACCAAAAATGGACAATGGAAGATTGTAAGAAGGTTGTCTGGTTTGATGAGGTCTCCATTTCTGCTGCAACTTTTTGGATGGTGGGGTCAGGAATTTAGCATCAACAGCATGGCTTGGATCCATCCTGCCTTGCATCCTATAAGGCTAGCGGCGATTGTAATGGTATGAGATGGAGCATCTCTGGGATGTGGTGGAATGGAGATTGGCATCATAGATATTGCAATGACAAATCTGCAACCTTTGTGTGATGCTGTCATGTCAATATGGACCGAACTCTCTGTGGAATGTTTCCAGAAGCTTGTTGAATCTATGCCACCTGGGATTAAGGCAGTTCTGGATGTAAAAGGGGGGCCAACCCACAACTAGCAATGTACCAGATAAAGTGGCCAGAAATTATATTGTAACTCTTATCTATTGTACGGTATATTGATAAAAATAAGATATGTAAAATCAATCTTCTTGATATTAAAAGGTAAATGTACGGTTACTCCTGAAGCGTACTTACATGTGCTCAAAAACTTCAAGAAATACATTACAGTGAGATATTAGGTGTGGGGTTTGAAGTCCACATCTGTTGCCACCGTGTCCGCCTGCCCGCCTAAATGTGGACATTTTCTTACAAAATCAGCATCAGTGCACACCCACACATGGGCCCATCACACCTGCATGCATTCCAAAAAAAGCAGTCCACAGACAGAGACTCCCTCTGCCACGGAGCGGACACAGCTGCATGCATGTGTTGCACAAAAAGGGGGAGGGGGTTAAGTAATTTAGCACAGTGTGACTTGCTTTCACGGTCTAATTAGCCCCCATGTTGCGTCGCGCCCGGATGACCCCACGGTTCTGGTTACTCATCAAGTATGGATGGAGCTGGAGTCAGCCGGCCTCTCCTCCCTCAGGACCCAATTGGTCACAGATGAAGCTCCCTCTAGAATCATCCAGAACCTCAACTGGATCAGAAACCTCCAAACAAGAAAGATGGGAAGCCCTCATTGAGTTTGATCATGTCCTAAAAACTGGTTTTGTTTTGATTCAAGATGCATCTTTATGTGCTCATGATGTGACATAAGAGTTCAAAGCTGGGTGAAGAAGAGCAGGCCTCGCGGTGAAGCCGCCTGGCGGAAATCCAGGGGTACGGTCAGGCTGGATGTTGCTGAGGACTTTGACGCGGCGGTGGGGATTTTCCTCTCCCTCGCGGCTGCAGCAACAAACGTGCTCAACGAGCTGTGAAAAACGCTCCCCCTCATCAGCGGCGTGGTAAATTAAAAACCCATCTGCCCCCTCCCCATCAACCAGAGCAACCCCTGCCTCTGCAACAGCAACCAAGGAGCAATGCTGCCACCTGCTGTCAAGAAGGTGTTTCCGCAGTGTATAAACCGCCATCCAAGCAAATTCTGCTGCTCCAAATAAGAAATTTAACAAACCCTTTGATGGACTTTATTGACCTTAAGAGTTTTGATCACTTTGCAGTGGATTTTTTGTTTGATTTAGAACATTGACTAAACTTTAATCCCATTAAATCAAAGCGTTCTGTGGTTCTGATCAAGGCCAAGAAACCGTCATCCAGCAGCAGCTTTATCAGCTGCTTGTTTATCGGAGATAAACTAAAGGGTCAACACAATCCAGGGGTAACAGTCGTAGACCGCAGAGGAGTTTTACAGACACAATCCCAAGAAAATGGGGTTTTTGACAACTTCTTGTAGAATTTTTCTGATGGAGGTACAAAACTTGAGCTTAAAATTGCATTTCTGAGTTGGCAGCTGGAAGCTGGCAGTAGAGTGTTTAAACAGAGAGCTCTCAGTGACAGGGAGGGGGAACTACTGCTGCTCTGCAGAAACTATGTCCTAGAAAATGACTGATTTGGGGGAATTATTGACAAATTCATTAACGTTTTAGTTTCCTAAAGTTCAGCCCACTGTTGATTTTCTACACCAAAATAATCCAAAAAGAGCATTGTTAGAACATTCTAGCACACTGGATGGTCACACCTTTGCTAAATTCAAAGTGTTTCCACACATTGGACTGGAAGGATGGACTGATCAGTTTTTGATGCATCATGTGTGTTGTCCGCTGTGATGCACTTGGGTCATTTTTACTTCACAGTAAAATAAACTTAGTATACCTCAATCCTAATGGAATTCTCCAATATATTCATTATAATCATTTTATCTCACTTTGAAAAAGAATGAATAATGATGCAGGTCGATTCGATTACCAACTTACCTCAGATTGATCTGGACTGCAGAAATATAAATTGATCAATTGTTACACCCCATCTAACTTGTGAGCACAAAAACCCAATAATATTGTTAATGTCCTCCCTATAACCAGCAGGGTTAGCATTTATCTAATTACTAATCTAACAGACCACGAGATAAGTTGATTTGTACCTAGTTATGTTTATACGTTTAAATTATTTTGAGCCCACAAATTTTCCATCACAGATACTGTTTTGTGGCTTCACTTTATTCTTTTTTTCTCAAATTGGTATGTTAACATTTCAGGGGTTGGTTCAAAGCCGCTTCTTCCTGTTGCTCACTGAGCAGGAAAATCCAGAGGAATTCCAGGGTCAAAATGTTCTGTATGTTCAGACACACACAAAAAAAAAATCTTCAAGCAGCTGTTTATGCATTGGCACAGTTTATTTGTACTCGCACACAACTTATGATACACAATATATATATATTTGTATATCTAAAGTTAAAAAATAAAAGTAGAAATGATGTTTAGAGCAGTTTCCTTCAGATCTTCTGTGGCACACAGCTCTTTTTACAATACTGTAGTTTATAAAGACGGGCTGCTTTCACAAACAGAATGAACGACCGCTTCTTCAGCGTAATTAATACATCAGCAATGAAATGTAGTTTTGCACAAAAATTGGCAACTCTTAAGTCCCATATGACATTTACAACTTGATATCTCTTATGAACTAAAGTTTGACCTTTAATCTTTAAATGTAGTGCTGGAAATGTTAGTTTGGCAAATAAAGCATCAAAAGAGAATTTGAAGCAAAAAAACAATATTCTCTTCACTTTGACTAAAAACAAACACTTTTTATTGGGGGTCTGTGGGGGATTTTCGCCAAAAATGAGCATGAAATTCAAGTTTAACTACTATGCCTGTGGAGGCACACAGTACCATCACCTGGTTCACTGACCCGCTCCAGCCGACGCCATGCTGGCCCGCCAAGGGGCAACGCTTGACCGCGTCAGGAGACAGGATGGTTTCATCTGCCCCCGTTAACTGGAGCGCCCCCTTCCCCCCAGTAAAGGCACTAAGCTCTTCACAGTTTGCCCCATCTTTTTTGTTTCTTTTAGCAGCACTTTTCACTGATCAGACAAAAAAGACACTTTGTGACCATGATGACGCGAACGCTCATTTACAAATGTACAACGGGCCAGGACGGCCGTTCATGTGGAGATGGAAGAAAGGGGAACATCCAAGCGCGTGATGGAACGTCTCCTTTCTGTTAGGAGTGCTTGATGGTGTATTTGCCTTTCTGCAGCTGGGAGATGTACAGCTTCGACTTGGTGCCGTCCAGCCGTTTGAACCACACCTCGTCGTTGTTGATGGTGGTGATGACGGCACTACGGGCCAGAACGCGCGCACGCAAACAACGTTAGCACAAAAACTTCAGTTGGCTCAGGAAATGGTCACGTGATGTCACGCAGTTACTGCCACCACGAAGCGTGACCAACATCGCTCAAATAGGTAAATGCAGCGTAAAGTCAAATATCTTAATATCTAAAACATTTTGCAACTCGTGCAGCTGGTTTACCAAGTAACCACGAGATAGACAAACCCCTGTGGAGCAGAGATGGTCACATGACCCTTTTAGTTAGTACTGGGCTCCTTTGAAGCCGGTTTATACGTTTTATCATCTCAAAACAGTTGGACAAACACGCATGCATGTTTTACTGAACACAAGAAGGTTATCGAGCTGATGCTTCAACAGTCACATGGAAATCAATAAGCCACGCCTACATAAAAAAAAAAGAATCCCACAGAAAATTTGTCTTGAATCCTCATTTACTTGGAGGAAAGAAAATGTGTTTGTACCGTGTCAGGATGTCTATTTCTCTAACAAAGTTTGAGCTGAACTGATCTTGGCTTCCCTAACTTTTTCTATCTAAATTTTGTTTTTTAAATTTGTCTCGAAGAGAAAGGAAACAAGCTGGCCCCTGGTCAATCCCCAATTGCTCCAGATAAAATAGCTTTACTTTAAAGCAAAAAAAAAAAAAATTGTGATTCGTCATTTATTCATTAGATTCAAAATGTGCCCCAAAGGGGGCGTGGCCTTTTTAATTGATATGTGACTGTAAAGATCTATTGGAAGAAAAAAACCTGCCACTCCCATTTACCCATGTTCAGAAGCTAGGAGTTTGTTCATGTCAGATCCAGTCAATACAAATCAACCTAGAACTAGCCAACGGGTCATGTGACCACACCTGACATCCCTCACCTGTAAAGCCACTCGTCTTTTCAAGGACAAAAATATGTTTTGTTTTTAAAAATGAAAAAAACGTATATCATTGAGTCCATGTCTAGAATAAAGCAAAGATTCAGTTGTGCTTCATTTCTTCTGTTCGTACCTGGTTGGGTAATCGTCCTTCCTATTGATGCAGATGGCCTGCCCCCTGCAGTACCACTGGCTGTCGTAGTAAAGTCGCCCGTCCTCAGAGCGGGCCACGTGATGGTGTCTGTCCGGCTTCAACGCAGGGACTGGAGGTGAAAAGTGACGACTTAAACGAGGAAGGGTCATGAGGGCTTTTAGCAGACAGACTCGCCATTCTTCAAAAGGTCAGATCCATTGACTGTATAAGAGAACTGGACAGAGTGAGCCCTATTGAGGCATCTGACCAATCAGATGCCTCAATAAAAGTATGTGTGGTCTCACATTGAACTTTTGAAACGTTTGCTTGACCGATTCTCCTGAGCCAACTTTCAAGTGTTAGGGGTGTGGACTTCCAACAAACTCAGTCACTATTGGCCATAATGGTTGCCATAGAAATGTTGACTCAGAACGACTTGGACCAATTAAAGAGCTTACCCACAATGCCTAGCCTCAACACGGCAGCATCTGGATTGCAGAAAAATGGCTTCAGAACTGATGTCATTTGGTTGGAGCTGGAGAACAGTCCTTTTCTCAGTTTGCTGTCACGCTCACTCGGTCCAGTTCTCATATACAGTCTATGGTCAGAAGAACTTACCATCTACCTTCACCCGATGAGGCCCCAGTGACGCCATCGCCTGTGAACGAGGGCAGAAAAAGCCATAAATAGTAGGGCTATACAACAACTCTATGTGCATTCAAACAAACAAAAAAAACACCTTTCTGATTGCAGTCCAGTCTTCAAGAATATCCAGATCTTGCAGCATGTAAACAATATAAGGGCGTAGCAGCAGCTAAGGAGAACGTCCACCTTCAACAGCCAACAGTTGCTGTGGAGATGCATGATGGGAGCAAAAAGACGACAGGAAAGCAGCAACAAAAGGATATCTGACACAACAACTGGCTTTTTCTTCTTGATGGGACAGAAAGGGTCCTTTTTCTTGTTTTTGCGGGCGTGCAACCCATCATTCCACAACTCTGAAAGAAAAAAAGAAAAGAAAGGTGTTTTTTTAGGTGTTTTAAAGGGTTCAAAGACCCATATCTGCAACAAATTGTTCCGTTTTCTTTGTATAACTGCCATTTTCAGAGATTTGATGGATAAAAATAACATATTAGTACCTGAGGTGATGTCGATGCTGTGTCTGTCTTCCTCCAGTCGCCTTATTTTCTCCTCCAGCTCACTCTGCACGGTGTCAAACAGCAGCAACTTCTCACTCTAGAAGACAAAAGATAGAAGAAAGAAAAACAAAAAAACATGGGACTGGCGTCTTGGTCATTTTTATTGGCTCGATTGGACTGTGTCCTCACCTCCCAGTGTTGACATGCAGCTTGAATCTCGCACTCATATTTGTTCTTCACCGACTCCAGACACAGCTCCCTGTAGATCCCTGCAAGCGAACAAGCTCCTCTGATGATCTAGATCAACTCTTAAAGAGCCTTTCAGGTCAATTTCTCACCAATTACAACCCAGTAGGAGCCACAAAATCATACTTAACCCTTTAAAAAAAATAAGACACTGGTTTGCGTTTTATGTTACTAACATAACACACATAAATGAAATGTTTTGTTTTTGGCATAAATAAAAACAAAAAGGAAAAAGCCTTTTTTTCGAAATACAAAAAAAAAACCTTGGTCGGAAGAATGACTTCCTTTCAAAATAAAAGACAACAAATGTGGCAAAATGCCAGCATTGGCGTGCGTTCAATCGACCATTTCCAATGAAAAGTCCATGTAAACGCACTGAAAGGCCCCATTCCAGCTTCCACGTCCCTTTTAGTGGAAGAGCAATCTGTTTGAAAATCGATCACGGAGGAGAAACTAACCATTATGGTTTGTGTCCGGCTGGAATTCATCTCTTCCAACTGTGGGCGGTGGAGACACGCTAGTAAACAGTAGAAAAGAAAAAGAAGAAGCCCCTCCCTGCCTGTGTCCAGTGTCAACACCATGGGCTAAATAATCGTTCAAGAATCAGTATCTATCCCATTCTGGAACGCGCGTCACACGCCCTGTGTGTCTCTAGCTGTTAAGTCCCAAAACTAAGTTTGTTTCTTTGACCAGACAGCCAGGATGGAGGAAGTGATCACTCACCAGCCACTTTGGTCCTGATCTGCATGTTCTCCTGCAGGTTGGCCAGAGGCTCCAGGTACTCTTGGGCGCAGCCGGCCATCACCTCCTGCAGCTTCACTTCCACCTGGCTCAGGCGCTCCTTATACAGCCTGCAGGAAACCCAATGTGGAGGTTCAAACTTCTGTTTCATTGATGATTCAATTCATAATCCAGGTTAGGGCCTATAGAGCCTTTCAAATCCAGCTTTAGGAAAATAAAATAGTGGAAGTGATGCTGGAAATGCTTAGAGAACTCACTGCTCCTTCAGGTCAGTGAACTGCTTCTCCAGAGTGGTCATCTCATCCAGACACTCCATCCTCCTCCTCTCGCAGTCCTCGTCATCCATCTCTGCTCACGTGAAGCCAACAACACACAAACTCATTTACACATCCTGTTCGTTCGTATGTTACTCATAAAGCCAACAGTAGAAACCCAGACAGACATCACGGCTCCTTTGAAAGCCTGTCTCTCACCTGAGCTGTCTCCATCTTCAGACACCGACGAGCTAACGGTGTCCTCCTCGTCTGTGCTGCTGCCGTCTTGCTCCGGAAAATCCACCTCCATTTCTTCGTGGTTGCTGTCTTTCTTCTCCCGTGAGTGCACCGGCATGGCGTCTGTCGGAAAAGCTGGAGGCCGCGGGGTGCCACGGACCGAGCTTTTCGTTTTCTTCCCCCAGAAGAGAAAGGGGGAGACGCAGCTAAGACAGCTAGCCGGTTAGCCTACACTCAAGTACCAGCGGACACACAAACATGACTAAAAAGCACCAATCAGAGCACGCGTTCCAGGGGTTGTCCAATCAGATTTATGATTGAATTTTTTCTTTCTATTTTTTAATTGTTTTTTTTTTTTACACTTTGACATTTACAGTATTGTGGCAGTTGTAAAGAGAATTTAACAAGTTACAATTACAACAGGTATAGAAAAATGTAAACCACATTAAAAAGAGTTAAAAAAATAATTAAAAAGTGTATGATTGAAAAATGCAGCTGTGGAACTTCAGCTTCTGGGTTTTGTAGTTGTTGCCACTTTTTTTTTTGCTCAATTCTGATAACTGCATAAAAAAAGTTATTTCTCAGTTAACATATTCCATTTTTAAAATTAATTTTGCTATAAAGTGTATTTATTATTATACGCTTACAGGGAGAGAAAAACTACCAAGTAACAAATAAAAAACACTATCTAACTTTTATAAAACAAAGGGTGTAACTTTTTAAAATGTTAAACAATATTTTAAACTAATAACAAAAATTGACAATTTAAAAAAATGCAAATAATTGAGCAGAATAATCACTTTTTTAACTCTAGCTTGAGTTTACCTCAAAATACAATGAAAATATGAAAAAATACAAATACATATAACCTTTTATGTTATTATCACAGCTATTTACCAACAGATTATAAGAAAGTTCTAGTTAGTAGGACAAAAAAAAGAGAGAAATAGATAAATACTGATAAAACATATCCTAATTATATATTTTATTTGAATTATTATTGAGCCCCCGAAACTAAGAAGCTCACTTTTAAGATATTAAAATAAAGTTGTTTTCAAATAATTTAACTATAAGTAAGATTCTACTATAAAAACATTTACAGTGTATTAGTAAAAACATTATAAATTGTCTAACGTGTGTAAAGCAATCCTTCCAAGAGTGGATTTAAAAAAACAAAATCCTGTATCAAATGTAATCTGATAGTGCATTTATAAATGCTCAAACAATATTTGTGTTAAGTAAACATTTTTAAATCTTCTTTTCTTTCTCTTCCGGCTATTCCCATCAGGGGTCGCCACAGTGAATGATCCTTTTTCCACCTCACTCTATCATGAACATCTTCTACCCTAACATCAGCCAACTTCATGTCCTCTGTTGAGACATCCATATATCTCCTCTTTGGCCGTCCTCTCTCTTCTGGAAGTAAGTGTTGACCACAGCCATTTCCATCCTGTTCGCAAAGTCCACCACCATCTGTCCCTCCAGATTCCTTTCCTTCACACCAATCCTGCCCATCACCTCCTCATCACCTCTGTTGCCCTCACCAACATGCCCATTAAAGTCTGCTCCAATAACAACTCTCTCTCCTCTGGGGATACTCTCTATGACCTCATCCAACTCACTCCAGAATCTCTCCTTCACTTCTAACTCACAGCCAACCTGTGGCACATACCCACTGACTACATTCACCATCACCCCTTCAATTTCTAACTTTAGGCTCATCATCCTGTCTGAGACTCTTTTCACCTCTAGAACACTGTTTACAAACTCCCCCTTCAGAATCACTCCTACCCCGTTTCTCTTCCTATCAACACCATGATAGAACAGTTTGTATCGTCCTCCAATACTACGCGCCTTGCTGCCCTTCCACCTTGTCTCCTGCACACACAGTACATCTACCTTCCGTCTCTCCATCATGTCTGCCAGCTCTCTGCCTTTCCCTGTCATTGTGCCAGAATGCTTGAAGACAGGCAGTCATTTCAATGGAGTTTCAGATCCTCTGCCAGGTGACTAAAAAGACTTCAAGCACCTTTACGTCACAGCTGTCTTGATGATTGCTGGCTTTGCTCTCCCAGAGCGACGGATGAGGAAGAGGCTGAAGATGAGGGAACATTTCCTATAGTGATGGATAGTTGCAGGTTTAGAGTGAGAGTGCTTTCTTTTACCTAAAAACAGCTACAGTAATTTTTTTTCTTTTTGATTTTGGATTAAATGTGCCAAGACACGTGTAGTTCAAACATGTGCACGGTTTTTGCTGTCTTATTTCTTTTGAAAAAATTACCCTTTCTAGAAACAAACATATAAGTTTATATACATTTAAACTTAAAAAAATAAAGAGAAAAAAAGGGGAATTCAAGTAAGGCAAACATTAAAACCTCAGGTTTTTCCACAAATATGTTTGCCTTAAAAATAAAAATAGTACAAAAAATAATAACAATTTAAAAAAAAATTTTTTTAAAAAAAGAACAAAACTGAATTCCTCTGTAAGTTAAATAATGAAACATATCAATTTTAGCAGGAAAATCACATTTTTAAAAATGTTTTATGGACAGTGTGAATTAATAAAACAGTGTTTTATATGCTTTTATCATTTTCCTAATTTACTATATTTTCATATACGTTATTGTGATTTGTATCCACAAGAGGGCAGTAAAGACCATTCCTTACCCTTACGTAGTCTGAGTATGACCTAATTTGGCATTTATTCTAGAACCAAACGCACTTCAGTGCAGACAATAGATGAGTAAAAAGGAAAGGAAATGAAAAGACGAGAAGAAAAAAGGTTCAGAAGGTACAAACATAGAAATGAAATGTATGAATGTTAGCATGTTAGAAAAATATAGTCTTTAAAGAGGAAGCATGAATTAATCCCTGTATATGGATGAAAAGCAAATACAAATATGTTAAAACTTATACCTAACAAATGAATTAACAGAAATTTTTGGTTTTTGAGTCCTTTGCAGCTCCGTACATTCATCCTACAGGTACACATGATTTACACACGACAGATTTGTTAATTTTTGTGTTTTTTAGGTTGTGTTTCTTGAACAAAAAACCTGGTGGTGCAGTAAGGAAAGTTGAATTGTTTAAGTTTTGTTGAAATTGCTAAATCCTTAATAAAAGATTGCAACAAAAAAAGGTTAAAACCTTAAAATTAATCAAATGTGGGCCACTTTTTACCCATGCTGACATAAAAAGGGCCTATATCAAGCAAAATCAACGTTTCGAGCTTTTAAGTGTATTATAACATTCTTTCCTAACTACAAACCACCCCAAAGCGATATTTTGATCCGTTCATGTATCTCTGTACATCCATCTTTGCAAAAGTTTGGATGTTGTTTGTTTTCGTGGGAAAAACACAGATGTAGCTGCATGTCAACTGAAGCTTCAGATGACATGTAGTCGAGGCCGACTCTAGGTTGACGTCATGAAATGCGCGGCACCCACATGGTGCGAAAGGCCCTCAGAGATCGCGTTGTCTTACTTCTGTGTTAGAGAGTTGGCTGCAAAAATAACTTATATTTCATTTAAAAAATCGTTCTTTAGTGTGCCAAAGGTAAAACATTATCATAATGTGTCTATAGTTATATGTGAAAGGCTTAAGAAAAGCATGATATAGGCCCTTTAAAACCCAGAGCTTGTTTTAATCTACTGCATGATCGAATAATTGGCTGAGAGGAAATATTTGCAAAATGACCATAAAAATCTGCGACTACATTTAACAGGTATTGGGTAGTCCCTCTGTTAATGGGGGCGGCCATTGAACCTCTAATCGGAATATTACAGGTTTGAATTCCGCCTTTCCCGTCTATATGTCAAAGTGTCTTTGAACAAGACACTGAACCCAATGTTGCTTCTGGTGGAAGGTTGGCGCCAGTGTTCAGCAGTGTTTGAATGGGGGAACAGGACTGTGACTGTAAAGCACTTTGGGCCTTCAAGGAGGGTAGAAAAGCTTTATACAAGTATATGCCATTTACTATTAATGGCATCTAAATTTATATTTATACTATGTATATTTTTTATTTTGGCTTACAAATACAAATAAATCCAAAAGAGTTTAAAAACACAGTATACCTTTGTGCAGTTTTCCAAGCAGCTCCTGGATGGTCTTTATCCTTCCCTCTGGGCTCGGAAATGCGCGTTCGAGTGACCACCTTCGATGAAAAGTCTACTCAAAACGCAGATGCGTATTGTGGGTCTGCGTTCAAAACTCTCATGTTCATGTGTCAACACGCAAGTTTTTAAGTCCGTTTTCAGCCAGCGACTAAGAAAGCGTTCAAAGTTAAACCAGCTGAACTTTGACCAATCAGGGACCCTGATTTGGTGGGGACATATGGATGGCACTCTTTTCAACATATGAAAGTGCCAACCGTTTGAGTAAGTAATCATGAAGGAGAAATTCATGTCTTTCATGTATCGGAATAGAGCTGCAACATTTTGCACCAAGCCTCCTCCAACTGTGAGTACGTGGGCTATCCACGGGGAGAACACCATATGCTAACAGTGCGTTGGAGAATCCCCGTTCAGCGGGTTCTTGAGCGCTCCACACAGGTCCGGTGTGCACGTTGCACTACATCTACTGAACAACAATGGTGTTCTCAGGTGTCATGGCAACAACACAGCAGGAAGGCCAGGTGTTTGGTGCTTTAGAACAGCTCGAGAGCAATCACTACGATCGCAAACTACTTTTTCACACTGGTTACAGAGCAATGAGGTTAAGAATAGAGTTTACCCATAAAATCCCTTTCAATTTATATTTTTGCTAACTATTATTTTAGATGTATAGATCTCCAGAATGGTGGTTTTGCTTCAGTTTAAATGAGTTTGTGATCAAACGGCTTGCATCAGGTTTTGTTTTCTGCATATGCAACATGTGACCTTTTTATCTTGAGCAGCTTTCATAAAAAATAGCATAAATATTAATTTTTCTTCATATGGCTCACGTGTTGTTTCGGTTTTGGCATCAGCTGTTTGGGAGTGATAAGCACTTCAGAAGAAGAGACAAATATCTGAGCACATTCCATGTAAGTGCCTCAAAGGAACACGATGTTCATGGATGACCCATAAAACAAGTAGGACAAGTGTATAATTGATTTCTCTGTGTTAATTACTGCGTGTTTTGACTTTGTTAAAACTGTGGGAATACCTGGCAACGGAAAGAGAGGTATTACCTCTTCCCCGAAAAACGCCCACACTTCCCCGAAAAATGGTGCTTTTGTACATTCAGCTTGAAACCGAGGCGCTCGAAGGGGAGGATCTCAGATTCTTTCATTTCACTATGAAAGTATCAATCAATGCAAAAAGTCTCTGATATTGTCTGATAATTATTTTAGAGGCTGTAATGAATTAAAAATGAAGAAAATAGAGTATCAGTGTGGGTCAATTCTATCTTCCTTCAAAGCCAAATTTTTTAATTGACATTTATTTTTCATTTTTTTCGTCCAGCCGTCTTAAAGATTAAATTTTTGCTAAGATTGCTAAAGAAAAGGTCATTCCTGTTTTATAACAACCTGTTATGAGTCCATATAAAAGTGAGCAGGCATTAAGATGACACCCCGAACACATAAAGTTGCAAAAAGGACATTTTTTATGCAGCATGATTGGGGTGAAGTCCCCATGACAGAGAAACAGCCTGACTCATATCACTCAACAGCAAGCCTGCCTACCCATTATCTAAGACAACCCATGTAAAGGAGTTGGGTGTGAACTCGTCATAGTAAAATACTCCTTTTTCATGTTGTGACAACACAGAGTGGGTGTAGCTCGTGTATACTCTGGGTGTTGAACTGCTTTGTCACAGCTCCCACCCAACAAAGACGAACAGGTTTCCGATTGATTGTCAGTTATTACAGTGGAGTCACAGCTTCTTTCTGACAGGGGAGGAAGCTTTCATAAATGACAAAACACTTTTCAGAAGCAGACAGAGCCATTTTCAGAATCCATGGAAAAAGCGGAAAATTTGTTTTGGGGAAATTTTCTGAATTCAAAGAATTATTGCTACACGCCTTTTTATTCTAAATGTAGCGCTAGAGATAGCAGGCTAAGCACAGATTGCCTATCTCCACGTCCAAAGTCCCTCCTCCCCTCTATTCTTGATCATTTATTTATCATTTCCTCCATGCTTCCATTTGGTGCAGTGTGATTAATGTATTGTCCCTCTTTCACACTCCCCTGCGGGGGAGCAGGAGTGATTCCAGATTCCATTTAGCTCATCTGTACTCCTGCTCCTGACCGTGGACCTCGCCTCAGGCTCTTCTGTGATCCTGCTTCTGCATTTGGCTGTGGATCTCATCTCTGGCTCCTCTCACACCCCCAATTCCATCTGGATGAGGTCAATTAGCTGGACTTTTCAAACATGTAGTTGTAGAGTTAGTCCGTCCTAAGAGAGGATCCCTCCTTCATGAGGACATCCCTGAGGTTTCTACTTTTTTTCTTTACCGACAAGGAGGGTCTAAGGGCAGGAATGCCCATTTTAACTGAGTCTGCTTAGTTTAGCATTACCTATTGAATTCTATGACTTCATGTTCATTATGATTTCATGTTTATTATACAATTACCTGTATGAAACCCATTTTAATGTTGGCCAATAACAATACAATTGAATTGAAAATTCACACAAGAAGACTTTATGAATCTACTGTGTTCTGATTATGAAAACTTGGATTATTTATGAAAAATAGATGTACACACTTTTTTTATTGACAAATTGTTCAAATGCAATGCATTGTGGTCTATATTGGCCAAATTCCCATACTCACTACTTGGTGCACTGTATGCCTTGTGCTATCTTATGGGGTCCAGATGACCCCACCCTTACATTGACGTGTTATTCCTACCATGACAAAGTTGGATAAAGGTGGAAAGATTTCATGTAATCCATGGACACCAGTGAAGATCACAAATCATTGAAGAAAAGAGGTTCAGAGCACTGATAGTGGGGTCTAGATGACCCTACTCCCAATGTTAGAGAGCCTAGCACAAGGGATATATGGCGGTCGTCATTTTGTCTGGCTGTCACAACCTATATTTCCAGTGTCCTAGAAATTTCCCAGAATTCTTTACAAACAAAACAGTTTGCATTGACAGTCACTAACTAGGTTGTCAAATATAGACCACAATGCACTGCCTTTAAATGATTTTTCATTTGAAACAAATTGTATTTAATTTATTTTTTATAAACCATCCAAGTTTTCATTATCAGAACACATTGGATTCATAAATAGTCTTTATAAAATGTTTATTAAGCTTTTACTTCAAGAAATCGGTGATGTCATATGGCATTAAAAAAGAAAAGGAGTGAGAATTGTGTCCAAGTTCCTGCCAGGATTCTGTGAAAATGTTTGGCTGGGTAACTTTGTTGGGCTTTTTGCAGTATTGGAAATAAAAGGCACTTTATTTTCTCAGTGTTTTTGAACTCAGTAATTTATTGTCATTAAATAAAATGTATTTTAACATTTAACTTATGTGGAGTGTGTATTAATATTAATAAAAAGGTTGTTTCTAAGTCATACTCTTTAAAGAAAAAAAGAAATGTTGTCTCTGGGACAAATCGGGATACGTATCATATCGTGATATATGTATCGTGACATATGTATCGTGACATATCGTATCACACCACTAGTGTGAAGCAGGTAATGTTTTAAAACGTAAAGTGATTTAGCTCATCAAATATTAGAAAAAGTTGCTAAGTTCCTTAGCATGATCTCTTTCGAAAAGTATTACATCTATGTTTATGTGAGGAATTATTCTTAAGATATTTAAAAATTTAAGGAAAAATACAGTTGCTTTATTTTTTTCGTTAGCTAACCGAGGTAGTAAAATAATCTTTACCATTAACGCATCGTTGCTAACTCTGTGTTGTTCGCCATCCAGCCATAAAGTTACGTAATCGTTAGGGGTTTCCCTAAATCTCTAGAGACATTTATGAGATTTTCCATGTCCATACAAAAGTCTTGCTTTAGTATTTCTGGAATTTAAAAAAGAATTTGCGAGACAATCAAGATTAAAGCAATCACAGGTGTGGAACTTGTCAATTTTGTGAATCAGAAAATGAAAGACGGTGCAACGTGAGAGACGATTGTGAGGTTTGGGGGCTGATTTAAGATAAAAAGAAGACTCTCGTCATTCAAGATAAGAGATATTTACTACCGGTAATTGTGTGAGAAAGCTAAGCAAATTTCAGCTAGAGTTTGATTGGAGTTGCTGTGACATTTGTGTTATCGCCCATCAATGTGATTTCATCTGACAAATGTTATTATTTGCATATTTTTCTCACAGTTTTGTGTCTTGATCTGATTGCATAACATCACAGCTTCATGAAATTCTAGGTTTACAGTAAAAACCAACCATGAAAACTGTTGCTTAACAGTGGGATTTGATAAATCTATATAATTGAAGCTCAAAAGGGAATGTCCAAAACCTGACATATAATTTGACAATTTAAAAATGACAGCCATGTTATCCAGATTTCATAATCAATTGCTAAAAAGTAAAAATGCTCTACTACAAAAAAGGTTGAGGTTCTTATAAAATGTATTTGTTAACTTGGAGTTTTAAGTGTTATACAATTTTATTTTAAACTTGTTTTGCTTAGAGCTAATATAGTTTTTGGTATTTTAGTGTATTTAAGGGATAATTCGCAAATTGTTTTGATTTGGTGTAATATATAAATGAACACAAAGCTATAAATATTGGATTTTGTACATCTATTTAAAAACGTTGGCATTCCGGACCTCTGCAAAAATCCAATATTGCACATAGTGACCGCATATTTTGGACTTTCAAATCCCCTTTGTGCCTGACTTTATTCAAATTATATAAAAAAGATTACTTCAGTGTTATTTCCATTCAAAGTGATGCAAAATTAGGTCAAGTCCTTGATTTAAAGGTTGCGATTTAGCGACATTTGGCATGAAGAGGGTCAAACTTGACCATCAGGAGTACAGTAATTGAGTTGCAGTCCACACTGCATTGTAAAGGTTAATCACTTGCATGTTAATAGACCATATCAAATGAACAATTTGTAATGAAAAAGGGAGGATGCTTTAAGAAACATACATTACATTTACAACATATTGCAATTATTTGTTTGCAAAACATATTTACTTGTAGTTGTAAATTGTAGATGGGGCAACCGCAAAAGATGTTTTGTCATAGCTTAGTTGCAACTGTCCTTACGGCTAGATATTGTCTATCTGCAGGTGAAAAACAAGTAACACATATCATCAAGGTTGTGTACCACTTGGTGAGCCTGTAGAGTGAAAACTTTCATGAACGTTATTTTCATTGCAATGCATGTTGTATGTCACTTGTAGCATACAACATGCAAGGGTAAGTTAGGTGAGGCACAGGCACGTTTTTTCCGTGTTTCCTTCAAACCTGCAGACTGCCCCCAGCAAGTGCTTTCCCACAGACCCGTATCGAGCCACACGGGCAGTTGAGGCTAATGCTTTACTAGGATGTGGTGAAAGGGCACGAAACGACATCATCTCCTGTGCGTCATAATGGCGTGCAGCTAAGATTAGCCTTACAAGTACTTAGCAATACACTTGCCACATGCAAGACAATCGTACATTCTATTTCCAACCAGCCTTAGGGAAACTGCAAGAGACCTGCGCTCCTCTTAACACTTGTGCTATCTTGTTGGGTCAAAAAGACCCCACCCTTACATTGACGTGTTGTCCCTACCATGGAACAGGTGGATAAAGGTGAAGAGGATTTCATGTAATCCATGGACACCAGTGAGGATCACATATCATTGAAGAAAAAAGGTTAAGAGCACTGTCTAGTGGGGTTCAGATGACCCAACTCCCAACATTTAAGTGCCTTGGATAGCACTTTAGGTGCACCTTGAACTATTCTTCTATACCACCCTCATACTATTGTATTTTACATTAAGTTTTCTTTGAACAGTGGCTTTTAATTGTACTCTATTTTGAGTATATCAATATAATGCAAACGTAATGTAGGTTTCTTACTCTATTTTGATTTTGATTGATCTTTGATTTTGATTATATCAAAATAGAGTACAATGACTATACATCATAACTGGACCAAGTGATTGTGACGTCATCCATAAAAAAGGCTTACTTCAGGCTCCAACAAAATGAAGTCATTTCAATGCTACATCATTAAGCAGTGATTGGCCCAAGTCGGTCTGAGTGATTGTTTCTATGGCAACCACCCTTGCCAATCAGAAGTGAGTTTGTTGGAAGTCCACATCCCTACCACTTGAAAGCAGGCCAAGGAGAATCTGTCAATCAAAACGTTTTGAACATTCAACATTAGACCCCATACTTTTATTGAGGCATTTGATTGGTCAGTTTATTATTTGAATAACTTGCAATCAAGAAAAAAAGTTCAGATTAGCACAAACATGTTAAAGGTATTAGAGCAAGAAGGATTATTCGACCAAATACAATGACTGAGTAATAGCTGTTTATTTCCTAATAGAAGTATATGAGATTTTTGGTTTCTTGAACCAGTAAGTTCAAATTCAGTCAATAAATAAAACTGGAACTAAATGTTAAGAATCTATTTTTTGAGGGCCTTTTTCTTTCCTTCAAAGATTTTCACAATGCCATGATGCATTTAATGGCTGATCTGACAGCTGATAGTGGCTGCGCCTCCGCACCAACTGGGTGAGAAGCCTGCTAAGACAATACACTGACTCAGATAAGCAGCCTGTATCAGGAGACAGTGCTTGATGAGGGCGTTGTGTCAGTTTTCCCTCAGAAGTCACAAAACCGGGTAAAGTGGAGACACGATGACTGGCACAATAAGACCATAAAAAAAAACTGTTTGGATTTGCTCTTCTTTTAACAGGAAGAGACTCACATGTATGCAACCTAGACAAAAGAAAACATTGCGCTGCCAGAACTTTTTGTCCCTAGATTCCTCATTTCAATACTAGCTGCAGACCAAAGAATGTTTGGAATTTCAATGCAGACATGCAGGAAGCTGCATGAGCTCGTAGGAGTGACGCCTGTCTGATGTCACGCAGTCTCAAAGGCAAGGCACTGCCCCTGCTGGGCGTGTTTTATGTCTGTTTGGTTTGTATAACGTCACCACAACTGAGTGAGTTATGCTTTGCTGCACTTGGATACTGTTGCTAAGACAACGTTCCTCCCTTTTCGCAATGTAAACAAAAGTGATCCTGGGATTTTTTTTACACTGAATGTCAGGGAAGCCCAGACAGGTAGTCCTGTCACGCATTTTGCCACATCTTTATACAACAGTAAGGAGTTTCCTCTCTGTGACAGGAACAATCGGGAACACAAAAAGTGGAAACTCACAGCAGAACTTGAAAAAAAAGGAGGAAGATTTCTTCCAAAAATCATGACAGCTGTGAATTTGTTCAGTCTTCTTGTTTCAAAGTGTGCCATTCCAAATGTATGTAAGAACCTTTTATTGTGAAATGCAATGCTCACAAGGAATATCCAGGAGGAAGTTTTGAAATACCCCCCCTTATGTAAAGCTTGCTGCATGCACAAGGGCACTTCGCAAAAANTTGAAATACCCCCCCTTATGTAAAGCTTGCTGCATGCACAAGGGCACTTCACAAAAAACACCAGTAGGGTGGAAATCCTGAAAATTTTCCTTTTTGGTTTTCCAGTGACTGAAGTAACACTGCATGCAAAGGAGCAGCTTAAATATTAGACATATGCAAAAAAACATTGCAGAAATTTGACAAACATTACTTTTTTGGTAAATTAATATGACTTTGGGGCACAGATGAGCATATATAATACATATTTAAGTTAAATAATCCAACTTCTATCCGCACTTATTATGTCAAAGATGCATGTGTGAAAATCTCCATATTTGCACGTACAAATGACCAAAACACACACACACACACACACACATATATATATATATATATATATATATACATATA
>CM074509.1:10233328-10252202 GCA_037389245.1 Oryzias sinensis
TATATATATATATATATATATGTGTGTGTGTGTGTGTGTGTGTGTGTGCATGTGTCTGTGTGTAAATCCTTAAAAAAAAAATCATTTTTGGATGACGTCCCAAACCTTATTTTACCCTATTTTAAGACACATTTTTGGTGAAAATTGTCAAAATAAAAGCACATCCATAGTTTTTAGGAGGAAATATATATAGAACGGCTATATTAAACGTATTGAAACTATAAAGTTGACGTTGAAATTTGCCTGTTATTTTAAACGGCATCATTTTATTAGCATGGAACGTGTGTAATAATATGGGTTAGTTAGTCGCACTCAGGTTTCCCCAGGTGCAGCAGGGATTTCTACAGGGGCCAGCCAGCCAGTGGAGCCGTCTGTCTGCCTCTCATTCATGCGCCATAGCTCCATTCAGTGAAAATCACCGGGGCCCTGTCCCCTAACCTACATCCACACTCATCAACATAGGTGTCAAAAAGGAAACTACAGGTTTTCATTCTGACTCTCCTGTCAAGGGGGGGGGGGGGGGGGGATTTTTCTCACAAAAGCACAGCTCTGTGTGATTTCCCTTGTCTTTTCTAAGATAAGTAATTGGAAATCCCCTAAACCCCGCCCCCGAGCATCGGTTATAAAACCCCGAGCGCACACCTCCATACCATTCCGCCCCTGACAGACGCAGAGTAAACCAGCGTTAGCGCGACATGGACCTGCACAGAATGCCCAAACAAGCGGATTATAACCTTGACAACATGGAGGGAAAGCACGACATGCTGCAGTGCCACGAGGACCACTTAGACAGCGGCCTGGACTCCCTGAAGGAGGACGAGCTGCTGACCAGCTTCGAGGACATGACCGTCAGCGCGCGCACCGAGCACACGGAGTACGAGCCCTGGCGCAGCGCCATCACGGACGACGGAGACACGTAAGTGCATTGACTTATTTAGAATCCTGATATCTGCTGTGGGGTTCCATGAAAGTTGCACCAAAAGCAAAAGCCTGTGTGCGCGCCTGCGCAGCAGAGCAGGAATTGAGCGTTTGCGCAGTCTAGGCGGTGCTAAAGTCCGCTCTGCGCATTCAGGAAAGTCCCTGGCTGACTGCCAGTAACTGATAAAGCATCAGATGTGTCAAGCCACAACTGGTGGAAATAACCCGACAAAACTCCACTCTTGCGAAACGCTCCACTGTTCAGGCTTTGTTCTCTCATCTGGCTAGAACCACTTCCCCTGTGTGTGTGTGTGTGTGTGTGTGTGTGTGTATGTCTGTGTCTGTGTGTAACTTTATTTTTAAGCACAAGTTTTTAACCCAGCTCTCTTTTTTTCTCCCCCTCCTTGCAGGCTGCTCCACTTGGCCATCATTCATGAATCCACAGAGCATGTTCTTCAAATGATCAAGCTTTCCCACAACCACCCTTTCCTCAATGTGCAGAACCACCAAAGACAGGTAACATCCCATAATTAAAAAAAACCAACCTTTTGTTTTTAATTTTTTTTAAATGTTATTATTTCTTTATGTGCCTTTTATAAACACTAAATCATGTTTTTTGGATGCCTCTCCCACAGACTGGCCTCCACCTGGCGGTGATCACAGAGCAGCCCCAGCTGGTGGACAAGCTCCTAAAGGCTGGCGCCGACCCCGTCCTGGTCGACAACCAAGGCAACACGGCCCTCCACATCGCCTGCAAAAAGGGTTCCCTGGCCTGTTTTGGCGTCATCACCCAGAACTGCCAGCGCCACTTAGCCTCCATGGCCTCCTTCCCCAACTACAGCGGTGAGTTGGATTAAAAGGCCAATTTGTTGAAGTCGAAAGCGCCATCTTTGGGTTTGGGTTGTAAATGGATCTTTTTATCTCCTTAGGACACAACTGTCTTCACCTAGCGTCCATCAATGGTTATGTTTCTTTGGTGGAAAGCCTCGTGCAGTTGGGTGCAGACATTAACGCACAGGTACGTCTTTTCCAACGATTGGATTATTTGCTCTATATTTGCCGACAAAGGAGCACCAAGCTAAAACGACTTTCTTCCCCCTACGTGTTCTATAGGAACCTTGCAGCGGAAGGACCGCCCTCCACCTGGCAGTTGATCTGCAGAACCCCACCATGGTCCACTGCCTCCTCGACCTGGGCGCTAACGTCAACTGCCTAAACTATGGCGGCTTCACGCCGTACCATCTGACCTACGGCCGGCAGAACGAGCAAATCCGCTGCCAGCTGTACGAGAGGACGGCACAGGAGCTGAGGGAGCTACCCGACAGCGACTCTGACAGCGACATGGAGGACGTGGAGCTCCTTGAGATCGACGTAAGTATTCCAAACAAATTCAAGACCTCCTGTGATTTTTTTATAAACAAACTCTAACAGACGGCTGTCCTTCTACACCATCAGATGTACGATGACATAAAGTTCGGAAAGTGAAAACAAAAAAACTCAACTGGCGGTGTGAACACCCAATTTCATCGGCTATTGGGATGGTCGAGCCTCAGCTCCCAGGTGGGGACAGAAGAACGCCCCCGACCCCTGTCCAAGGTTTGGGCCCGCGAGGGCTGGCCCTCTAACTGCAGACAAGAATGAAGATGGGCGTCCAGTCTGGTCACTTTGGACCAAAATCACCTAAAAAGACCAAAACCTCGGTCTTCCTCTGCATCTGTACAAATATAGAACTATATATATAAAGACACTTGTAATATATTGTAAATACAGATATATTATTTTTGTACTTGCTGTGAATTTTAAACACTCTAATGTGTCCGGAATAAAAAAAAACTTTATTCATATGAATTTTGGTCTGAAGGTGTTTTCATAAGTGTCACAAGAGTTGAATTTCCCTCCCTGCATGTGAGGATGACATTTGAAGCTCTTTCCACGCTTGATGGACGCCTCATTTCTCGCTTTAAAGTCATAAGGAAGAAACATCAGCCAGATTTTTTTTCTGCTCAAAGAAAAAGACCAGTCTTGGAACAGTATGGGATTTCCTTTGTTGGGCGAAGTCACCCGGTCTGTGAGTCAGCGCGCTGAAAGTCCCCGGGCACCACAAGAGGAACACTCTGTGCTTAAAGATTCCGCCAGACTCTGCTAAAAAAGCAGCGTGAAGCTGACTGTACGGGACAGGCAGACCCAGGAGGAAATGTTTCCTTCAAATACAGGGAGGGGAAAGAGAAAAAAAAAGCCCTGACTGGCTGCTGTTTCACTCTGGCCAGGAACTTGGCTCATCTGGAAAGTACGAGAGTTCCCTGTCATAAATGTCAGGAATTTTTTCAAAAGATATAACTTCACGTGACTGGCACTGATGGCCACTTCCTTTTCAATTTAAAGGGAAAATGTAAAAAAGCCTTCTGGTAAACCACTCTGAAACCGTTTGTGATTAATTAAAATATAGTTTAACTTTAAAACGTTTCTAGAAAGCTATTTATGCACATTAGAGGTTAACTTCCTGTTTTTGTTCCTCTGAATCATTTTAAAATTTCTTAGCTGCTCTATTTTTGTTGATCCTTAATATTAATATATGAATATATAACTTCATATATTTGATAAACAAATTTTTTTAAACCCCTAACTCATTAGCATGATCAAAACTTTCCTTATAATCCCATTGTGTGTAGCTTGGTCTACGTTTTCTGCCCTGTAGTTCACAGTCATTCCACTAGGGGCAGTAAAAGGCATTTTTTTTATGCTCATTTTGAAATGGCTGCTTCCATGAAATCCCAGGTTTTTGTCAAGGTTTTTGTCAATTTTCACATTTTTGTGGTGAGAATAATTTTTTGTTATTCATTTTTATATGATGACTTTATTTAAAAAAGCAAAAAAAAGTGATAAGAATATGTGAATCAAATTTGAGAACATTTACTGAACATTTGTGCACTGTTTGTGCATTTTAAACTAACATTGTTGCGAGCAAAAACTCAGTAAATCACCCAATATGTCATATTTGGTATTAAAAAAAATGATTGTAATTTATTTATGTGAATTTCAAAGGGTTTAAAAAAATCTCAATTCCAAAGAAAATTTAGCTTTATGTATATTCTTTGATGTAGTGGGCTGTAGTGGACTAGTTAAAAAAACTTGTTTACACACAAGATGCATGATGTATCCTGATTTAAGTTAGTGGAAAACATTTTTAAATCAATTGTGCAGTTTTGTTTTTTGTGCAATACGTGGCCTCCAGAGGTTTTTGGAAAACAACAAAACCTTTTAATGTTTGATCTGCGTAAGAGAAGCACAAACACTCAAAACTATAAATTATTACCCTATTAAAATTCTTCAATGGCTGAAAGAGAAACTCTGTAGGAGGAAAGGTGATGTCATGAAACTGGTCCAGAAGCTGAGCGAGCCCCGGGGATGACACTCCACCGTAACTTCTCATCACCATGACACAGCCTTGCTGAGATGTCACTTTTTGATTTTTTCCTTAGCCTGAAGTCCATCAGTCGATGCCGAAACCATTCGGAGGCAGAGACCAAACTTTCCCCTCCCTGAGGAGGAACTCAGTGTCGTGAACTTCTGGTAAGACCCAGAACTCTATTTTTGACGTGTGCTCAAAATGGAGGAGAAAAGGAGGTCAGGTCTGTTCCACACCAGCTTTGGTGAAAACAACCCCAACTGAGTTTGCAGCGACAGCTGCAACAGGAAGTGTGGAGGTAAAAGCCTCTGCAGATGCAGCAACAGCATTTGTTGTCGTTTACACCTGAAGGGGTCTGAACGTTTCCCACTAGATTGCATGCAAACAAAATAAACCAAAACAGCAAATGTTTTACTCCAAAAAGGCGTTTTATTTTTGAATGAAATATTGTGTGTGGACAGGTTTAAATGTACAGCAAACAACGAGAACTCCACTCTCCACTCAGAACTGCATATCCCATCATGCACTAAAATCAGGGGTAAGGTCTCAGTCCCGCTCTGCCAGAGCCATGAGGTGGGTGTCCACTTCAGCCTCAGTGAGGATCCTGGGGAAGAGAGGTACAGCGAAACTTTATCGAGACAGCTAACTTTGGCGGCTTGAGCGTTGCCGTGGTGACAGATTACCTGAACTTGTGATCCTGCGTTGTGACGACGCCCACCTCGAGCTCAGAAGGTTTGAAGTCAATGGAGAGCACAGTCGACAGACACGAGATCGCCGTCTGATGTACGAAGAGGAGAAACAAAACAGTTGAATTAAAGCTGAAAGCTGCGTTGTGTGGCCCCCCAGGAGCAGACCATCCCCACCCCCACCCCTCATTGGCTGAACGGCTACTGCCCTCGTAAAAGCTAAATGCGAAAAAGGTATTTACATTTAACTCCATAGCAACCATTTTAGTTTTTGGTCGACTGGGGGTGATAAACAGGTTTTTGTTTTTTTTGGCAGGATTGGAAAAAGTAACTTTAGCAATCATTACTGGGATAGGTAGCTTTCCCAGTAATGCTGGAGGAGTCAGGAAGTGATGGTTGAAATCCCTAGAAGCAATTTAAATGTGTCGAAGGTAGAGTACCTTTTGGGAAAATTCCAGATGGCAGCCACTTCTTGAGGTCAAAGGTCAACAAAACTTCAGTTTTCACAATCAAAAACGTGTGCTTTGTTTTTTGTTTTTTTAACCCCATATGAGATTTGGGCCTCATTCATTTTTTTAAGTCTCCCACTCTGTCATCATTTTTCGGGGGGAGGGGGGGTCGTTCACTATGCCCAAAATCCTTTTCACCAGGTACTAGATGCGTAAAAATGTTGGTGATCTATGAGTATATGGTGGGGGTGACATTTTTGCTCAAAGGCACAGTAAGAAAGAAGGATTGAGAAAACGATCTGGTCCTTGCATTCAGTGACTGCTGTGGGACATGAATCTGCAACATCTGAGTTGCCATATCTTGAAAGCATCGACCACAAATGATCAGAAACTAATAAACTGCTAGACGCCAGCAAGGTGTCCATTTCAGCGAGCAGATGAGAAGCCGCGTACCTCGATGGTTTGTTCAAAAGTCCAGTCCAGTTTCTTTTTCACTTTCTTCTCCAGGAAGCTGGTTGCTTCCGTCTGCTTCACTCCGGCCGCTGTGGCCTTGAAGCCGCAGTAGTAACCCGCCGGGTCACACTTGTAAACTTGCGGGCCGAACTCCTCGTCTATGCCGATCACGATCATACCTGCAGGTAAGGGAGGTGTCACGCTGAGGTGTGGGGGTGGGACTACACGTTGAGACCATTGACTGTATCTGAGAACTGAACCCAGTGAGCGTGACATCACCCACTAAAAACCAAACAAAACCCAAATCCCCCCTCCCCCCCAAAAAAAATAAAAATAAAAAAAAGAGAAAAGAAAAGAAAAAAACCAACTCAGTAAGCAGTGATTGGTCTGAATCGGTCTGAGTCGACATCTCTATGGCAACCACTCAGGCCAATCAGGAGTGAGTTAGCTGGAAGGCCACACCCCTACCACTTGAAAGCGGGCTTCAGTAAATCTGTCGTTTCAAACTTTCAGCATGAGACCATATAGCTTTGAGGCATCCGATTGGCCACTTCTTGAATAACTTAATAATATCAGGCGGGTGCTTCCTGTTTGGGACGCTGTGGGGGAGGGGTCACTCAGTCCAGTTCTCATATACAGTCAATGTTTGAGACTAAGCTATGGATCCAGTGGGTGTACTCACAGCAGCCCAGCGGTCGCATCTCAGCGTTCTGCGTGTACACCTGCGAGATGTCGGCGATCCTCTTGCACAACATGTCCACCGGGACCTCGTAGCCGTACTTGTACTGCCAGTTGGCCGCCTCGTAGCGAGCTCGCTGGACTTGAGATCTACTGTCAGCTTTGGGGGGAAAGAATGGATTTGATTAATTAAACACACAAAAACTGAGAACTCTGACAAAGATTATAAACAAACCCTTCAAAACCAGAGATGTTGCTGGCAACACCTAAAGAACACTCGCTGTTTGACAGACTGTAACTCTTTGTGCTCATATCAGGATATCCAATCAACTTGAACCAGCAGATTTTGACCAAAGCGGCTTCTCATGTTCCCATTACGAATGTTGCGTGTTGCATTTTAACGCTAAACTCTTTTCCTCCGCTTCAGAATCCAGTGGAGTTGGATGAATTACATAAACTGTTGAAACCCTTTGTAGTCAAAAGAATAACTGGGGGTAAAGCTCCGAGGATAAAGGGGCTACATTTCTATTAAAATGCTCAGAAAAATACCAAAGGCGCTCTTTTAGTTAACACACTTCAAATTGATCAGATAGAAACTATTTTAAAAGAAAATAGGATTGAAACTTCTTTCACAGCCTCGATTTTCAAACCCATCGTCAAAATGTTTCCATGTCCGGTTATGTAGAAGACACAGTGAAATGACAATTGATGTGTCATTTTAATGAGTCTGTGGCTTTAAAACAAACAAAGGAGCTCTTCTGTTTTGGTTTTAAGGTTTTATTTTATTTTCAGGGAAACCTTTTTGAATCCGTCCTGACCTCACCCTCTGGTTTCAGTCATTACAGCAGAAAAACGAAGGTCTGATGAAAAGATGTGTCATTTTGGAGGGTTTTTCTTTTTGACTTTAAGACCCACTCTGGTGAAAATTGTGTGTTTGATGTTTTTAACACGTTCTTGGGCCATTTTTCTCATGATGGAAGAGAATCAGTATATAACGACAATGAGTACTTCTTTATTTAAATGGTTGTGAATCAGGAGCAGACAAAAATATGCCACAAGAAAAAAACTATATTTGTTTTAAAAATAAAAAGCCGGTGGGCCACAATTTCCCTGCCCCACCCATTCTGATGCATCCACTTGCAGACAAATAGATCCATGCACGTCTTTGTTTTCCTAATCTGAGCTGCATCTGGATCTAAACTGTACGGCTGCAAAGCTCTGGTATTCTTTGCCATTTTTGTTGCACTGGTAATGTTAGCTTGGGGGTGTGAGGGGCTGTAAGCTAGCGGGAACGCTTATAAACAGAGGCCTTTAGGCAACGATGAGGGGAAAAGGGGAGGGCTGCATTGCGACCCCACCCACAATTTAGTGGAGGAATTTCGAATAAACTTCTGCTGCTTGGCAGAAACTATGTCCTAGAAAAAGAACGTTTTTTTATCTTGGATAAAAGCATTATAATAATAGATAAAACATCACCACTTCCACCGATTAAAAGATGATTGGAGTGGGACTTTAACAATTAGCTCAAATGATCAAATGATTTAGTTTAAAACTGTTTTTGTGGGCTGATTTTCATTCTTTAGTACAACCCTAACTACTCCTACACTACTACTACTCCAAAAAATAAAATAAAAAATAAAAAAAACGTATTAACTTTTATTCTAGTGTTTTTTTACCCAGCAAATTTTAAAAAATGAGATCACATTGTTTTTATGTTTTTTTTCTATAATAAAAATCAAAACTGTCTTGAAGAAATCAAAATCTATAAATCTGAAAACAACAGCAAATATAAGATTAACCCAATGTGAAAAACGTATATAAAACAGACAAACCTTAACTAAACTATTTACAAAGTTCAAATGTGTATCTCAATTCTATTCATTTTTAAACCGAAAATGTCAATCTAAATACCTTTTTGAAATCTTCAAGTCAAATTTTAGAGGAAACCAACATTAATGATGGCTCATTGTAAACAGCTGATGTGATCGGGTCACACAGCGCTTTGTCCAGAGGCTACAAAAGGTGCCGTCGGTGCAACGCTGGAACTTCCAGAGTGTCTTAAGTTGAACTTAATCCTGGTTTCTTACCCGTCATCCCAGACATGACACATCCAATGTTGTCTGTTATTCTAAAGAGGTGGGTCACTGTGGAGGAATCCAGGAGCTTATCCTGGAGGGGACAAAGGAGGGAAGCGATCAATCACTTTTGCTTGTTGAGGAGGAAAATAAAACAAGTCAACTGATGAGTCAAAACTCATGGAAGGCTTAAACAGTTGATTGTAGGCAGAACAGAGGAACCTTGACAGTTGAAATGTAGAAAATTTTAAAATTGTTGCCACAAAAGACGGTTCTTGTTTTGTTCATTTAGGAAAATAATAAAAAAAAAACAGAAAAATGAACGATAATTTAAAAAATTGGTTAATTCAGACTATCACCTATAATCTACACAGACACTAATACTTTTTGGAAAAAAAAATGTTTTTAATGTATAATAATTCTTTTAAAAATATAATGAAATTATTTATCTCTCAGCTTAGACGTCATTACAGATTTATGTCAGCCACTTTTTCCTAAAAATATTACTTTTTGTTTCATTTGAGCTTTTTGAATTCATTCCAGAACTTTCTTGATTCATTCAGGAGCTATCGGAGGCCATTTTTACCATTTACATGTCCAAATCATTTATTGTTTTTACAACCACTGCTATATCCTTCACTGTTATTTACCAACATTTTCTATTTTCCAGCCACTGATACCAGAAGTTGCGTTTTTTTTTCTGTTGACCCCTTTCAGGTCCAGACCACTTTCCAGCTACTTTCTATTTAATGCACCAACTGGAAACTTTCCAAAAAACTCCAATTATAATTGATTAACAGGTTTTCCCTAGAGTAAATGGATAACAATGAATGCATGCATGTAAATTGCTTAAAAACAAAACATTTTATTTTTCACTAGTTTGACTGGACTTTAGTCTTTTTCAAGCTGCATTAGTTACACAAAAAGTGCAACAATGACATTTACTTACTGGTACTTTTTTTTGCGTCACAACAACTGCACAGTCTTTCCCCCGAACAGCGACTGATGTCAGTCCACCTTGGTTTATCGCCTTGAAAGCATATTCTGAAAAAGAATTGAAAAATAAACTCTGCATCAATTCATTCTGTTTTCTCTCTCTCTAAAAATACCATTAAATTCCAATAAGATGCATGAATAAATTGAGTGATAACAAAGGATCAACATACTTAACTAAAATATTGGAGCAAGACCTAAAATAAAAACGTCATCTGTTCTACAATTGAAGAGTTACTTAAAAAAGTTTATAAATTACATATAAAATTTAACTTAAAATACTAAAGCAAACTGATAAATACTGTAAAATAAATCTATTGTTGTAAAAAGAATATTCCTTTCCTTGAAAGTTTCTCCTGGCAAATCATGCAAGCTATGCTAGCTGCATGCTAACTTGCTGATTTGTCTTATTTCAGTCAATTTTCAAAGATTAGCGTCAGTAAAGTAGAAAAAAAGTATCAACACCAGCACCAACAGCGTGACTGTGTCGCTTAACATGATATATACTTTTGTTTTGGATGGTTTTAAATGACCAAAACAGAAGCTAGTTGAAGCGAACCATGACAGAGCATTTAGCCAGCTAACAGAGAAGCGAACCGGCGTCTGTGTTTAAAAAGCCTCGCACTGACCGACTTGATAGAGCCTGCCCTCCGGGGAGAAGATGGTGATGTGTCGATCGAAGCCTGCACTAGAGCCTCGAGACATTTTTTTAGGTTAATTTTGGCCAAAGTTCGTCTCAAAAGAAGATTTCACCTATTCATTCGCAATGCTTTAACCCGGAAGTTGAACTGAACTACTAGTGACTTCTTCCGGTGTGAGAGGCCAAACATTTGATATTTAACAAAAACAAAAAGAAAAAAACTCCTTTTCTTTATTGTTTTACCACATTAAAGTTAATAATTGCGAAGTATGACGGGTATTTTCTTAACACAGTTAACATTTGTACATTTTTCTGTAAGTGACGTTTATTTATTTATTTTTAATTCTTTCGTACTTTACTCTTTACGACGGAGTATTAGGGCCACCAAAAAAAAAAAAAAAAAAAGTTAAATTACGAGATTTTATCTCGTAAATTTACGAGTTTTTATCTCGTAAATTTACGACTTAAAATCTCATAGATTTACGAGAAAAAAGTCGTAGATTAACAAATAGAAAACACCGAAGTTGTCCGTTTATCGGAGCCTATCTTGAAGATGAAATACGTGGAGCCTTTGTGAAGCTTTATTTCCGGATTACAGGTTTTAAAAACAAAGAGATTCTGAACCTTTTGATGACTCAAAATCAGATTATTGTCAGTGTAACCGTCTTTCCGGGGTTCAGTGTCAGTAAAGCAGAGTTTAATGCGTAAAATAAGGAGCACAGAGACACGTTTGGATGCAAAGGATCGCTGCAGCCTTTATTCTGCTTTTCATTCACACCCTGAAGTTCATTTGTCAACTGACGTCATGAACCTGTCATCTTAACACCAATGCGGAAGTAAACAGTGTTCCATACGGCCCCTCCTGCAGATGAAACGTCCCGTTTCAGCATAAAACAATAAAGAGGAATGAAAATAGTCTTTTATATTAGCATTAGAACGTTGAAAATGACAAATAAGTGCTTCTCCTCGCGGAAGCGTCACACAAATGTAGAGATTTGTCTTTGGTGGAGGAAGTAAGGATTGACGTGGACAGCTGCAGGAATACTGACGATGGCTTCATCGAGCTGCAGAGATCCTGCAAACCACCCATCAATAAATAAAACTTTAATAAATTGTAAATAAAACAAATGAGCTTCCAGACATTAGGAACGTTATCAATGAACATTCATCTCGCCTGTTTAACAAAGTTAGTGGGTCGGCTCTGCTGCTGCGCGGCGTTCACCTGCTGCTCTGCATGCTCACTTCCACTTTTATCATAAATTTACGACTTAAAATTAAAATCTTGTAAATTTACGAGTTTTTTCTCATTAATTTACGAGTTTTTTTCTCATAAATTTACGAGTTTTTATCTCCTAAATTTACGACTTTTTATCTCCTAAATTTACGAGATAAAAAGTCGTAATTTAACTTTTTTTTTTTTTTTGGTGGCCCTAATACTCCGTCGTAACTCTTAGCAAAGGTTTGGTTTTGATTGATTATGTTTATTTCAAGCAATTTCAGCAAGAAAGACGAAGGAAAAATAAAATAAAGGTAAAAATACATAGACTTATCAAATATATTAATTCATAAACTGATTAGAAAATCTGTAAAAAAATAAGATGGTAACTACAACGACGGTCATATTTATTCTTAACATTTAGTACAAGATTAAAGAAGAGATTCTGTCTTGTTGACATTATAAAAGCTCCTCATCATACAAAGACATGTTTGCACTTGCAGTACCCACGAATCACATTGAATATATTAAATCTTAATATTGTCAAATGGAGTTTGATTAATTACTTATAGGGGATTGGGAAGAAGTGAATTTATATGAGCGAACAGAACCAGACTTTATTAGCATGTGTACCGAGACCTGGTGTCTGAAGCTGAACACAATTGGCTTGTTTGATCCACACCAGAACTTAAATAGTTTTACACTTCGGATACCAAACGAAGCACAATAACCATACGAATAAGTCCTGATGTGAAACATGTCACCATGCAACCTTAGTAACATGTCTAGAATTTTAGTTTAAAATTTTGCCAATATTTCTTACAGTTCTGCAAAATGTGAAAAAAAGCTTTTGGACACAACTGGTGCAATCTGCATGCATAAAAAATGTACAAATTATACAGTTTCGAATCAGCTTTGCAGGGATATTATGCTCCAGCTGCCAATGAAGAAGGACTTCCTGAGTTAAAACGCACATTTCTGAAGTGATTAAAAATCCACTCCTATAAAAATCGAGTTTTTGTTGTTTTTAACATATGTTTGCTGCATTTTTCTGATGATGGAGGACATATATAAAGAAAATTAAGTCTAAAATTGCATTTCTGAGTATTTCTTTATTCTAATTGTTGTGAATCAGGAGTAGACAAAAAAAAGCACTTTGAAAAACAGCTTAGTTGTGACGTAGAAAATACGCTGGGTGGGCCAAAAGCTTCCTGCTTCAAGCTGTCAGCAACAGGGAGCGGAATGGGGGGCGGGGTTGCTCCGCACCAACGCTCTCGTCCACAACTCCTGCTAACTCCAACTACTGCCATTCTGCACAAACTTTGTCTTAAGAACGACATAGTCTGCTTAAGGACCACCTGGGACTCTTTGAAAGTAGATCATAAGATGATCAAACTGGGACTTTGAGTATGTTAATATTTGTTTCCTCTAAAGAGTTGTAATAGTTGCAAGTCTGAACCATTAGAATCAACAATCTAGGAGGCAGAGAAAGCTGAAGAAGCTTATATTTCAACTGTTTGAACACTTCATTAAGAGCTGAACCCATCTGCACATGCGGTTCAAAATAAAGCACAATAAAAAGCCACAGGTCCTGGAATAATGCATTACACCACAAAGGTCACAGCTCCGGAAAAAACACATTTGGTCAATCGATTGTCAGCCATAAAGAGAAAATCCCCACTGCCTTTAATAAAAAGTTTTAGGTTTGTTTTGCTTGCATGTCGACACATGCCTGTGGCTGCACAACAAATGTTATGGCACTTTTGGTGATGTAATATCTTTACAATTTCATAAATGTTCATAAATCTGTGATGCAAATATTTCTATTTATGGCATATTTATATGCTCACAGGAATTTTTTTCAAGAGCAAAACGGGCCTTGCAGTTCTCTGGAATATTTCACACCAGTAGCTCAGGTGGTTTGTGGTTCCAAAAAATGAGGAAGTAATGCAAAGTAAGTAAGTAATTTTAAAATTTCCTGTGAGTGCCTAACCGGATACAATGTAGGTCAGTTGTTTTAATACAAGCTGCACAAGAGTCAGCAAATACAAATTCAACTCTTTAAAGAGAATTCAAATAAAAACAGCATGAAAATTAAGCGACTGTGTGACTTCATTCCAAGGCAATTTTATAAATTACATAGGAAAATTAGAGCATGTTATTCTTTTCTCATTACAATTACTGTTGGACTATGAAATAAGTTCATAAAATAAAAAATGATTGATTTTATGTATCAGAAAATATTAAAAATGACCAATGATTTCAGAGAAAAATAATTTTATTAGAGTGAAAATCCTACTCCCAGGATTTTGGGTTTTCAGGGAATTTCCCAGTTAGGTGTATGGTACAGCTGATTTTAGTTTATTCACTTCCTCCTCATAAATAACTAATTCATTCCTATAATGACTCATCATCCTCAGGTGAGTTTCCTCTATGCAAAAGTAGAAAATCTACCTTTTTTCTTCAGTATTCTAAAAATAAAACCTCCTGATTACAGTTTCAGGAAAATTTCCCGTGACAATTGCGCTCGTCAGATACTTTTTTTTTGGATATAACATGACCAAAGTGGGGACAGGTTTGTATATAAACAGTTGCTTATTCAAAATGAACTCCAGAATTGCTCAAAAGCTGCACTCTACAGCTTATCTTGCATTTTCCAAGTATGCAGGGCCATTTATGGAAACTCTGGACCACATTTTTTAACCACTTCCCCTTAACATACACTCATGCATGTACACAAACACACACACACAAACACACACACACACACACACCAAAACTCTCATCCCGCCCCCTCTCTTGCCCTCATCCCACACCTCTACTGAAGCCCACTTCAATCACACTGCAACATTTTTAAGCCGGAAAGACCCCCACCCACGCCTTGGCCTGAGGAGCCGTGGGGCAGGTTTCAGGTGTGCAGGTTTTTTTATTTTGGGAGGGGGGGACTGATGGGGGAATCACTAGTGTCTGAAAATGTTGGTATTTTCAGTCTGAAAGCCACAGAGGGGTTAAGCTTTTCCAAACCAGACAAATGTTAGCACAACGAGGCGTTTTGCTGAAACCCCTTTGACTCATCTGATTTTTGCAGCTTTTTTTCCTCTCACCGTGTCTTCTGAAATAAACGTTATTTACAAGTTTAACAGAAGACTTTTGTGTAAAAAAAATAAATAAATAATTCAAGCACGGAAAGAAAAAAAAGAGTTTTTCAAAATCAAATATATTCAGGTGCAAACTGTAATGACACAGACACATTTAAAAACATCCATTCGAAAATATAAAGCCATTTGATTGACAGTGAAATCAGTGTCAACGCTAAATGAACTATAAAAGGTGTACACATTAATTTAATCGCATATTTTATGGGTTTAAACTCAGCTAAGACAGTGACAGGAAGCTAAACGTTTGTCTTTTTAGTCATAATTCTGACTTTAGTCCATAATTTAGATTTTTTTTTTCTGAAAAAGAATGGACTTGCTCTAGGATTAAAGTCAAATCAATTTGAATATTTTGTTACATTCAGACTTTAAAGACCTACTCTGATCTTCTTAAAAGTGCTCCCAGTGGTCTCTTCATTGTTTTTAGACTAAATAATATTAGTAGTTTCTGTAGAGCGGCAGGAGTTCATCAGAAATTCACCGTGTTGTCGGCAGGACTGTTGGTGCAGAGCATATCCCGCAGAACTGAGAGCTCTCTGTCTACACTCTCTCCTGCTATCTTGTAGCCCCTCACACGCCAACCTACCACTACAAAAACAAAAATGGTGATCAACAGTGGAACTATCCAGCTGTACAGTTTTGATTCCAGCTCAGAAGAAAACAAAACGTACATTGATCTGTTTGTCTGCAAATGGATGCATCGGAATAAAGCAGAGCAGGGATCTTAAGGCCCGTCCAGCATATTATTTTTTATGCAGCAAAAACGATCTTTTCAAACTGTAGTTTTTCATCTGCTCTTGATCTACATAGACTTAAATAAATAAATACTCAGAAATGCAATTTTAGGCTTAATTTTCTTAATAGAAGCCCTCCATCCAACATGTTCAAAACACAATTTTCAATAAAGTCGGTCACAAAACTTGATTTCTCTTAAATTCAGAATTTTTTTTTTACGGTATAGAAAAAACATTAACAGTTAGATTTTAAACTTATATTAGAAATATAGCTTAAAATAACATTGACATTTTTATGTAGCTCCGTATTTACCTCTTGGACAATTTCAGTTAAAAAACACAATTTGAAATTTTATCTTAAAATTCTTACAATAATCCAGTAGTCTAACTTTCTTTCTATAAACCTGTTCTTAATCAGAATTTATTTAGTTTTATTTATTTATTTATTTACAACATTTTGCTGTATAAAATGTTTGTTCAATTCTGACTTTAAATCTCTGAATGCTCAGAGAGAAAGATGTTTGAGATTAGGATTAAAGTCAGAAATTAACATTATCCTAGACGTCTCCCATTAGATTTGAAAATATCAAACTGATTGGTTATTTTCAACATTTATTTCAGAATATTACATAAAGGAGTTTTGAATTTCTTTTAAATTAAAATAAAAGAGATTTTTTTCATTTACATTTGTTCATGTATTTACTGTTCTCCTGTTAAGGGATTAAAACTCGATGTTATTTTTTATTAAATGCAGATCCAGAAAAAATCGTAAACATTTAATCTGGAAAGGATAAAAAATAACAAACAAAATTTCAATACTTGTCTTAAAGTCCAAAAAAGTCTTGTGCTGCAGTTTTGGGTTTCCAGTTACCAGAAAACACAGAGCGGCTTCTGAGAAGAGTTTATCGTAAAGATGTGAACTGCTTAGCAGAGCAGAGATGATCGAGATGATGATCCTTCTTCTTCTAACTTGATAAATTACATCAACTTCTTGGTAAAAATGAAAAAAGAAGAAGGAATCTGATGATCTGGATTTTGCAATCGTGTCTGTTCTGTAAGGATTTACTGGGGCCACACCAATGAGAAATCAGTTATTATGTCTTTGGATGAAGGCTTGTTGTGAAGCTGAAACTGAAAATGAAAGACGGAGACAGCAGGTGTACACATAAACTACAAGAACCTGGATAAACTGGCTCCTGTTGATCCACTTTAAAGGTCTTTGGCTTTCTGACAGAAAATTCGCTTTCAGGTAACTCAAACGGAAAGCAAAACAAAAGCTGCTCTATGGTGTTGGTTTCTCTCTGTCCAGTCCTTTAAAACCATGATAGTAGAGATAAACAGCGTTCTCCACGTTTACAGTAAACTGGTTATCAGTACAAAAACCTGAAACTGTAGCGTTCCGTAAATCTTCTTGGTAACTTTCTCTGAAGTCTGCAATTTTTCAGATAAAGCAAATAGTAAACAAAAGTTTTTTTTTGGCAATTTAGATGAAAAATTAGTTCAGACATACGTCATGACATTTTATTTACCCATAGCTGGGAAGAACCAGGGATTTCTACCCCAAATGCCACTGGCTGTTCCCAGCATATCCTTTTTTTTTCTTCGTCTGCAGTTTGCGTGCTTCTAAATGTTGACAAATTGCTAACTGGATTCACAAATGAGTTCCCAGAAAGCATCACCATGTTTCCGAGGGTTCTCAGTTGTTTTGTTTAAACCCAGAACACACCTGACGCAGGAGAGTGCTGTTATTTTGTTGAAAACTGACGGAATGGACCTAATTTACGGACGGAATTTCAAGCTTATTTTCTTTAAATATGTCCGCTATCATGAGAAAAAATTCCACAAGAACATCATTTTCATCGGGGTGGCTTTTTAAGATGAAGGACCTTAACAAAAACCATTAAAACCAGTTTGAGGTGCAACTGCAGAGATCTATGACTGAACCAGGTTCAGTAATTCTGAAAAATGACTCCTGGAGTTTATAATTTTCATTAAATATCAAATGCAACAAGATTCAGTTAAATCTGCTGAACTGCAACAAATGACAGAGACTCAGGGACAAAATGCTTTGCTTAAAAAAAGTAAATTATGGCTTGAGGAAGGTCAACAGAAGGAAAAATCATGTGCAACAGGCATGGTCGGTGTGTTTATATTCCCAGGAAATCACGTGTTTTGTCGTGTGTCATTGACCAATCGAGTGTGACCTTCACTGGAAAATGCTTTCAAAACCTTAGAATATTTGTTACTGGGAAAATGTGCGAAAATGAGACACTCATGCTGAGTAATTCATACCAGCTACTACTGTTCATCCATCCATCCATCCGTTCGTCCGTCCGTCCATCCACTACATACAGGAAAAAAACGTTTAAACGTCATGCAGTTACACCGACTGCTCATTAGGGGGAGGTATTGTCTGAAATGACCTCTGAACTGAAAAAAAATAAAGAAGAAAAAGTGTCTTTCTTTGACAATCATATAGCCTACGTGCACGATAGAACTTCCGGTTAACTTCCGTGTTTCGAGTGTGAGGCCGACAACTTCCTGTTGGTCGTGTTATTGTTGTGGGGAGTTTTGTTGAGTTGCTAGTTTTGGTTAAATAGGAGCGGATTTCGGGTAAAAGAGAGGCGTTTGGTGTTTCAACGCGTGACAAAGACATCACAACATTGTTGTGTACCCGTGTGCGGGTACACAACAATGTACAATGTACTAATATAACAAAGTACTAATATAAGCTTTCATAGCTTTCCAGTAAATGTGTCGGTGAGAGCCGAATGGATGGTGAACACGGCGGGAGGACTTCACCCCAAGCAAGAGGAGTCGTGTTTCGTATTTGCAGCAATCGGAAAGAAAATGCGTCATGTAAACACGCCGTTCGGAATACTTTGGCCCGGTCAGACTCGTTCGGATCAAAATTTCTTTCTGATCGAGATAGCTGGGTATACCGATCGTTGTTCATGTAAACGGTCATTCCGATCGTGTGTCACTACTGCTCTGGGTTACATCATGCAGAGACGGTGTTTCGCTGAGAGAAAGCTTGTGAGCTCATACGGGACCAACCAGCTACTTTGCGGACGCCCCGCGTAAAGCCCCGCTCCGCTCTCGCCCCGCTGGCTCTCCCCTCTCTTTCACCCCTCACGAGGGTAATGTGGGGAGGATGCGTGTCTACTAACGTCTGGACCCGGCATCCGAGCTCTGCGTTCGGGCTCCGGAGCCAATGGACCGAGTGAACCTCTCTGAGCAGAGCAGCCGGATTTATTAATGTGTTGGAGGGGAGGGTGCTTTGTTACGTGTGCGTTTTGTTGTTTTGTTATGTGTGAGAATTCGGACTGCGAGCCGAACCGCCGCTCTGGGTTAGCGGCTGCCGGACTCGCGAGGACAGAGCAGAGCACTCAGTGTGTGTGAGCTTTTCAGAGCAGAAATGCCGCTCAGTCCTTAGAAACTGTTCAAAAAATCACGACACATGGAATTGTG